>MU155253.1:0-75654 GCA_015484465.1 Pholiota conissans
AGGCGCTCAAGGCGCACAAGGTGGTCGACGACGAGAGAGGAATGAGGGCGTTCAAACAAAAAGGGTACTCTTTATCCGGAACTACTTGAAATTTCAAAGGATTATGGCGGCACAGAGGATGTGTATCATTGTTGAGCATGCTGCGAATGTGGATCGTGATGCTATGGCTTTTAATATGAGATGGTCTTGAGAAGTTCAAATCAGAAGACGGCCATGGGTACAATACATTATGGCACTTACATTTCATTAATCTCTACAAGAATCAGCAAATCCTGTCGCGGTTCTATCCCGAACTGCTTGAGCCGCATCCCTGGGAGGTCAACCTCGACTATACGCTCCGAGTCATTATCGGAAGTCGGGATCCATGCAAGCTCAATCTTGGTCTTTTCCCAGTTGGTTGCCTCGAACACACCATCTACGAGATCATAAGCATCTCGATATTGAGTCTTGAATGCTGACCATGGCCGACACGTATTTGTCGACAGCCATCGCCCTCGGCGGTTTAAAAGTTCTTGAAGTAGCTCTGGGTATGGAAGTTTCGTTTCCAAATCCTGGAACCCGTCAAAGTGCAGTTGAATGATGTATCGAAGAAAAGAGGATTTTTGTAAAGCGACGTTGATCGATTTACACGCCTCCACCAGCGTTTGCATGAGTAACTAGATTCCTGTACCGTATAGACACAAATTACTTACCATATAACATAGTACGAGTGACTTTGCGTCGAGTTCTGCGAGAATTCGGAGCAGAAGATCATCTGTTAGATCGATTATGTTGATAGTCATTGACAGCGTGCAAACGGCGACTGCTTGAATCGAGTTCATGTGCTGTCAACTGTATTCTATCTCCCGCGAAAATATTGATGACACATGCCTAGACTTTCAAGTTTCATTCACTACGCGAAAGGCTTAGGCGGCTACAACTGTTTATTATATACTCCAATTTCATCTACGGTCGCGATGTCGCTGTGAGATCGTCATTATGCATTGATATCCTTTTGTGGTACAGGGAACAGATAAATGAACCAGCAGCTCACATATAACACAAAATGGAACACAAATACAGCGACGTATTCTAGAGTATAATTCAGAGTCCAACGAAAATACCCAGAAATAAAAAAAAGTAAGAGCATGAGGGACAAATTCAGCCGATTTCATGTAGCGTTAAATAGACGATCAGACGTTGTACACATCGAAGTGGATATTGTCATCCCGTAGTATCTAATAGGAAATAGTCAGAAAATGTATATTCAGAGAGAAATTTCAAAGAGGAAGTTCAAAGATACAGGACGAAATCATCGCCAATCCGAACGAGCCGGAAGAGAACTGAACAAAACACGCACATGAATACCCGCAATCCCATCCTCAAAAATCATATACCCCGTATAAGGAAAACCAAACTTCCTTTCCACAATAACGCATGGTAAATAAGTTAGGACATCAGTCCGGAAGAACGGGATCTGCTTTGCGAATATTATACTCGGCGGCATGAGCACGCCCCCTATCGATGAGGTGAGAGAAGAGTGAGACGAAGGCGTGATGTCAACCCCCATCGCGGTGAGAACAGCGGCGATGGAGAAGTCGAGGATTTCAACGGAGAATGAACCGTTGTTGAATTCAGGATGGGGGTTTCCCGGACATACGACATGTTGTCCGTGGACATATCTTAGCAGAGGTTTCGGTCAGGATTTTTTAATACGTGTGTCGAACTTACTTACCTGTTCCATTCGGGGTCAATGAACGAAGGACACAAAATGCGCGTGTTTTTAGGGCCCCATTCCTCCCATGGAACTTCCAACGGAATATCATTGTATAGCGTTTCTTGCTGTTGCAGGCAATATTTGACGAGCACGCGCTGGTGCACGAACAAGTTCATTGGCATGACAATGGGATTTCCCGCTGCGTTCGCAATGTGGCAGTGGCGATACTTGATCGTAAACGCATGAAGGCGGTCGTCGTCGTTCGGCATAAATGTCATTCCAGGGATAGGATACTTCTCCGATGGGGAAGTGTGCGTCGAAATGCTTGTGACGGTGGTACCTAAGGAGGTCATGGGCAGGTGCAGCTTCGCGAGGAGGGTGAGATTAGAAACGGAGGTCCCAGGTTGGGGAAGTTTATAGAGCCAGATCGAGCCAAAGACGCCAGGATGAGTGACGAAACAGAAGCAGGTGTCCAATAGTGCGAAACTCAACTCCAATGGTTTGGGCAAGGAAGAAAAATGGGTAGAAAATGTATAATCCTAACGATATAGTGTGAGAGGGTAGAAGACAGAAAAAAAATTAAAGAACTGACGCACCAGAAGGAGCTCGCACGTCGTCAAGTTCCACATCAGCACCCGTGGATAGCAAGGCTCCCCCGCCTTGCAAAAGAATAGCCACACTCTATCTCGTTCGACTTGGAACTCGATATCTTCGACATTTCGGTTGCGTTCGACGACGCATCGGAGAGAACGGCTCCTACGTACAGACGAAGGTGTGTCATTTTTTGAGACCCTTGAAATATAGAGGTGGAAAATCCGATCATTTGTCTGCGGAGGTAGGCTTCACATATTGTTAGCGTAGGGGCAAGTCACAATAAACGGTATGCTTACCTCGCCCGACTATCCAAAAACACTATCAAATCCTGGGTCGGGTCCATTGCAAAATCATATGCAATGCCTATCGGGCGCATAAATTTGACCATATTAGGGTTGCGACGACTAGCAAGGCGCAGCAGGCTAAAGGTGTTCCTCTCCGTGCTCGCGAAACATCCAGCGGCTAACTCATACGCTGTGAAGGTTCCTTTCATGCGGAATCTAGAATATATGTTCCAATCGAGCGCGAACCACGCCCGTCGACGTTCCAGCAAGCTAGTCAGAAGATCAGCGTGGTTTTTTGATGTCCCAGCATCGGATAGACCGTCATAGCAAAGCTGAAGGATATATGTCAGCCGAGATGAGTTCCGGAGGACGTTTCGAAGGGTTCTGCAAGTCTGAAAACTTGAGTCAGGTTAGTGGTCAGATGTTCAAGGATCGGGACTCGCCATTGCACTTCGGACGAGAGAAACTCCATCGAGATAGGAAAGTATTTCGATTAGGATATCTTCAGGTATAGAAACGAAGTTTTTAAACATCGGGACCCGCTGGAAGTGACATTCAGAAATAAAGTAAGTCAGTATTTATACTGAAGTCGACGCACCGCTCGAAATGACAGCTTTTATTGATCAATTGTTTATGTCGTTCTAAGGTTTATTGTCCTCGCTTATCTCGAACGAACCAATCGACGCATCCTAGTGACATTGATGCAGAATCAAGGACTGAGCGCTGAGCACTCAATCAGGAGGACGCTATCACAAAAAACGTTTCTTACCTTATTGAACCATCAACCATGCAGTTGTCATAGCGTCTCGCCTCCCGTCGCATTTGAATCGTCCACGCCGTCGTGCAGTAGCGCGTAAGAATTTCTTATTGCTGCAAAAATGGCGCATGTGTAGCCGGATTCTTCACTTTTGAGATCAACATTGAATATCCGATACTCTCGTTGAACTGGAAACGGCGGACTGGCTGGTGCCACACACTGCCACGTCTGCAGGAAGGTTGTGAAATAATGGAATCCAGCGAGATCGACAGGCCAAGCGAGCAACGATAACATGCTAGAAATAGTTGGGCGAGCATAAGATGACAATAGAGACACAGCTTGACAAACGCAAATGTGTTGTTGGATTGAAAGTCGAGGTGTTGTGGCAACGCGCGGAATCTTTGCCGGGTGCCAGCGGATATAGCCGATCGGGCCTTGAATAATGAACTCTAAAATTTGGGGACACCAACCCGCTGTCTGAATCACAACATCAGCCTCAGCCTCAGCCCTTCCCCCCTCGTTGCTGGTCCTGTATCTCGCTCCATCTTTTCCTGTCTTTTTCTCTCACCTAGTTTCCACCTACCTTCTGACGTCGAGGGGTCAGTTATTGTGGGCCGTCTTTGTAAGTCTACGAGTTTATTCTCATTCCCATCTGTATATTAATCTAGTCGCAATGTCTACATAGTTCGCGATGCATTTGACGATGCACAGTGTTTTGTTGGCCTGCATTCCAGAGGAGCGCTAGGTCGCTATCATCAGAAACCCTCCTGAACGTTTGAGCCGAGGGTTTGATTCGGTTGGTCGGTGCGTTCTCATTTTGCTCCTTCGCCGTCCTATACGTCCGGCCGCGGGATTTGTCCCATCGTGGTTCTGATGCCCTCCGACTTCCACACCACGGTCCATCCTCGACTGGCTAGTGGGATTGTTCCACGAAGATCTGAGAACTTGTCGGCATCGTGGCCATCTGGGCTGCTGATACCACTCGAGCTCAGTCTTTGTGCATGCAGCACCCTAGCCGACTCATAGGAATGGCAACTGTTGCACTGAAGTTCAATAAATCTATTGGCGTACCACATCCCGTCACAGCTCGCGTTCTCTGCATGAATTGGTTCGCGCTGATACGAATTTGCAACAGGAGACTTTCCGAGTAATGACGCTCCCATCGTTGATGCTTGTCGTGGCCTTCTCGCCCGTCCCACCTATGTAACACTCACTCACCTTTCGGTACTCTCGCACCTCCTATCAACGCTTGAAGCCCTTTCGGCCCTTCTCGACGTTGGGCGTGATCGTTCCGCGAACCCTTACATCCATTGGGCTTCCGTCCGTCAATCCGCATCTTATCCGGGCCAGTTCGTGCCCTAGTATCAGCCTCGTGATCCTTAGAGTATGCTGACATGGAGAGATCCTCTTTCCGACGGTACGTGTATCTCTGTCATGCGAGCGTCTCGACTGACGTTTAAATGTATTCTACCAGATCGCAATCCATGTCGACTATGAATGGCAGCATGTACCTGCTATCGCAATGTTACCATTCTTCCATCAATTGGTCGTAAAATTTTTCCATTGTTCCTCCATGGCCAACGTGTCTTCCTCGCCGCGCATCAGCCGTACTTCTCTTCCATCCTCAAGCACCCAATGCGTTGTAGTGACCACTCATAGCCATATGCGCTGCACATTTCTCGGAATACTGTTCAATTGCTAAATATGAAACTTCATATCATTGTATGAGACTATCGCTAAACAGTATCATCTCGGACGGTATTTCATATGTTCATATCTTCTCTAGACATGGCATGGTTTTTTTATTGTCGAACATCTTGCTCGAACAATCTGGAATATCGCAGGGCGTTGAGACTTTGAATACAAGTACTAGTAGTGGCGAGACGCAGATATCAAGAAAGGTAATGAACAAAACAATGAAGACATGTCATCAGATCTTGCATATATTGCCCGGGCTCTAGTATGCGAGGGTGACTTCAGATGAGCCAGATTTTCATTGTGAGGTCCAGTTATGAATGTTCGATAGATTCGGGATTGTCTCTGGGTCATTATTGATGCATCCAATGCGTTCAACGATAAATACGCGTTGAACAATGCATCACTATCGCACCAGTGGTACTAAGGCGCTGGCAGAAGAGAACCAAATTCAAGGACAATTCGAGGTATAACGCACAAGACCATTCGCAACTGTGAGACATGACAACAAAAAAGATATTTGAAATGCAACGAGCGCTTATTAGCCCACATAATTACAAATTCATTGAATACGAGTGGCCAGGCTCGCGTTGCTCAGGTGGCCAAACACAAGAACCATCATACTGTTGGGAGGCGTCGCGGAATAAAACCTCGGCTTGGAGGACTGAGCCCACCACTTTGGCACGCCTGGCCGTTCCCATTGCCATCTCCCTATAAACGAATAACAACCACGGTGTGTACAGTACCTATATCTTTTGTCAATAATTATCATACTCATTTCATTAGACTTCTTATGATGTACTTCAGCCGACACAACAATACTAAACATCCTGAGGCGGGATTAGTCATTTCTCCGCCTTTGGAATGCCCCAAAAAATTAAAGAAATCGATGACCAAGTGGCAATGGCACCATCACAGTAAATACCAGCAAGAGATCTTGAAAGCAGCTGATGCCGCACGAGAACGAAGACGACCAAGGAAGCTGCAGAAGAAAAAGAGACCGGAACGCCATAGCATAGGCCGCCTAGTATACGATTCAGATGACACTGAAGCGGAAGTCGACCATAGGCGCATTGGGATCAGCAGTCCATTTGAAGCTAAATTCAGGGAGAAGTCTTCTCATAATGTAGGACATAGTGGCTTGCTTTCCCCCAGATATAGGTTCGGTGACGTGTTGGTGAAGGTTGCAGAGCTTAAACGAAGTGTACGAAAAAGGCACCGGAAGGCAAAGTCACAAAGAAACGGCGTAGATCTCGCGGATGCAGAGAGGCAAAAAAGCGAGAAAGAGGCGATAGAGGAAGGATATGTAATGCTGAATAACGATTCAGAAGTCAAGATAAAATCCGAGCGCAATCCTCGGATAGGATGGGTGACGCGTCTTACAAGACCTTGGAATGTACCCAAAAGGAGAGAGGATGAAGATGCGACCTCAAAAATAATAAACAAGCCAATCGCGGAAGGAAGAAGAACGAGCTCGAACCTTCAATATAAAAAACCAGAATTCATGACATATTCTTATTATCGCGCGAGGAGGTTGAAAGTTGAACTGGCGGGTGATGACGACAATACATTGAAGGAGTACAAAGCCAGAGATAACAGGAATCTGCGAACAAATGGGGTGGGCCCAAGCGGCGGTGGTAGGCGAAAACTTGGCATGTTCTTCGGAGTTGCTATATGACCTTTTCGACATAATGAAAACACTTTAATACGGATTTTGATAGAGAAATAATTTACCGGTAGTGCTTAAAAGTGGTCCAGAAGTCATGTATTTGGGACTAGTTGGATCTCGAATTTCTCTATTCGAGATAGAACACTGCTAGGTACTAGTAATTAACTTAGCTACAAGCCAGAGTCAGGAGCTTCATAGATCCTCTATTTATCGAGGATCGTTTCCGGGAAGAAAAAAAATAGATACGCAGCTACATACATTGGATGCAACAATCTCTGTCCGCTTGTGACCGTCTTCTATTTTGATCAAGATTATAATTATGAGAAGAATCGAAAGCAGATTTTTGTTCTCAGCGTTTCTGACTAACGTCCAAATTTTGGTCATGAATCCTGGACAGTATTTTTAATCAAAGTGCATCGACAAAAGGACCGCATCAGTCGCGAGACGGAAGTGATGTCGATTTTATTCCGAGAGTTATAAGTACTTCTCTCTTACTCTTCCACCATCAGAAATCAATGTCCCAATCTGCAGAAAATATCTACCTCATAACAGGTACAACTCGCGGGATAGGTAAGCCACCTTTTTCTTGCGGAGTAGTCTCTCACATATGTACTCCTTGAACATGTGTAGGTCTTGCCCTCGTCGACCAATTTGCCTCTAAAGACCCGTCCGCCGTCGTCTATGCAGGAGCACGAAATCCATATGGACCTGGCAGCACGAAGCTCAAACACATTGCCAACAAATACCCGGGTAGGGTGATAATTGTGAAGTGCGTTTCTGGGGACAAAGAAATAAACGAAGCGCTTGCAAAGGAGATTTTTGCTCGTCATGGGCGAGTCGATACTGTTATATCTAATGCTGGTGTGTTTGTTCTTGGATTATCCCGACGACCTTCTTTATATCTCCGGCAAAACACTCATTAGCAATATCAAATTACATTGGAAAAATCCACGAAGCTCCCGTCAACGAGTTCCCAGAGCATTTTGCGGTATGACCAGATAATATTTATGCCACATTATAACAACCAATTTATTCAAACATCATTCATCGACAGGTGAACACAGTAGGCGCCATCGTCCTTTTCCAGTCATTTTACGCACTCCTAAAAGCCAGCCCATACCCACGATTCATCCCCATTAGCTCCGGGGGTGGGAGCATAGGACTCGTTCCTTCATTTACTCCCCTCGATATGGCTCCGTATGGTCCTAGCAAAGCCGCGTTAAATTGGGTGGCGAGAAAGATTCATTTTGAAAACGAATGGCTTGGTGCGTGGTCGTACATCTCCCATCTGTCGTGGGCTCTCACATTTGTATACGATGACTCTTCTACTCATTAGTGTGTTTCCCTTTGTGCCCTGGAGGTGTCAATACAGACATGGGTATGCCTTTCAAACACGTTTGGCATGTCTCACTACTAGGAAACTCACCTTTCCTCGCATCAAGTACAAAATAACGTCGCAGGAATACTCGACGCAGAGCAAGTGGAGAAGCTCACTCGGACACCGACGGAAGCGGCAAGCCTCTTGGTTGATATAATTAGAGCGTCAACTAGAGAAAAAGACGGCGGTACATTCGTCAGCATAGAGGGAGGCAAACATCCATGGTGATTAAGATTGCTCTGTTTCAGCGATATCCTAGCTGGCTATCGAAAATAGGAAATCTACGATCATCATTCAATATTCATATCACTGAATCGAGAAGGACAGAAAATAAATAATAATAAATGGCATTTGGAATTCAGTTACATATATATTACAAAAGGGGAGCGTGAGGGAATAAAAGATCGGACATGTAGAGCGGAGTACGAGATTCTAGGTTAATCTCTTGCAATAGTCCGGATTACCCTTCGGGTTCTACGAAAGGGCTTTAGAAAGACAAAAAATTAACAAGACGTGGTCGGCTGGCTTACCAGGGCCCAGGTGGGGAATGGAGTTACTGTACCGCTACCCCCTCCAACGGCGAAAGTATAGACGAAGATCATGACCTATGGAGACAGTTAGATGTACGCTACCGGGAGAAGAAGATTTGACGCACTGATGTTCCGCCGTCCAATGCTGCACTGAGAAGGAAGCTAATCATCATATTCAGTAACGAGTGCGATGAAGTGAGACCATCCGGTGCTCACTTGTATTTCCTAAACCATGTAGCGCGATACCTGAGCCAGCCATGAGAATTAGTCATTAAAAACAACCACAAGTACTGACTTTCGCAGATAATACTGAGAGAACACCGCGAGGACAAAGGAGGTAAAAACGCTAGAGTTGATACCGACACTCAGGAATCCCAGTTCGGCTGTCAGATACTACAAGTGAGTATGAAATGTAAGTTTTAAAATACAGTACTCACCAACCAAAATCGGAGTATAGACGTAGTTAAATCCGAACTTGGGATATTTACGATGCAGCAACCAGAACGGTATTGGAAACCCAAGGCCGACCAAAAGCATGTACGGTACGAACTTCAAATACGAATATATGAGCAACAGCTCTAAGAGAAGAGATCTTTTAACTCACCCCGTAACGTGTACCCGTTGCGTACAGTGGTTTACCAAGTGCACCCCAAGCAATGGCGGCACTGTTATAAGATTGTACCTAGCAGACAGTATGGATTCATTCCTACCTCAAATGTAGCAGAGACATTGCATACCTGCTGGCCAGACCACACGTTCGTACCCTGGACACTTCGGAGGACGTCTCTCTGCGCACCCAATACTGTCTGCAAAAAAATAGTTTATCTATGCGATGCTTCCAATCATCCATAGTGCGTAGTGAGCGTACCTTCATGATAATGAAGTTCAAAAGGCCTCCCTATATTCAATCAGTCACCATGGCGTGCCGCGAATGATAAAATCGGCACGTACAATGATCGTTCCAATGACTTGAACGACAAATGTGACCCGAGGAGGAATCTTCGTGTATTGACCCTAATGATTCGAACATGACGTTAGGACAAGGCGCAAGACGGTGTGTAAAACAAGTGCATACTAATTTGAGATCACGAAGTAAATTCAACGACTGTACAACAGGGTTGTACCCATACATCGTGAAATACATGTTTGCAACGGGACGGCCCGGTATGATAGCGCCTCCGACCATCTTTGAGGATCTGAAGTCAGCATAGCATTCAAACATTGCAGCAACATTTAGGATACTCACTTGAACCATGTTCTCAATACTTGGTGCATAACCAACCGTGGCGTTGAGCTGCAAAGTGTCAGAACAGATGCTCGTTTTACAATGTGTAACATTGGCGCTCACAGTTCCAATTACAGGCACAAACAACCAAGCGAAGAGAAGAGCAACAATTGTGCCCCACCATGGTAGTCCTGACTTCGCTGCGTAGGTGGTGGCGATTGCCATGGCCATGGTGCCAAGGAACATGGCAAAGTACCACCAGTTAGATATCTCGTCATAGATCTAGACTATTACTTAACAATGAGAACAATAGTAAGAGAAATCTTCGCTAACCTTCATCTTAATGTAGTGTGGATCGGTGCAGCCTCTTTGCTGGATATCAAAGTGATGCTGATAAGCTTCCAGTGAAAATAATGCGAAGGAGAAGGTACAAACCCTGTGATCGCGTATGATCTTATAAACCGTTTCAGAGTGCCACAGAATAAAATGAGTCACCGCAGCTACATTCAAACAAAGTTAGGAGATGGTCTCGCTCAATGGGTACCAACTGAAAATCTCACCTCCGATGTACATTGTCCTGCTAACTTTGTACAGAAGCTGAGATGCGGCATACCATGGCAATCCCTATAGAGAGCATCAGCTCTCGCACGTCACAATGAAATAAGAGGAATACTTGGATCGCCAATTTCTCTTCGTTCAAGGTGAAGTCGTCATTGAGAATGGAAAGCTGGTCATATTCGGTGCCTGTCGTCAATCAGGCCTTCAAAGTTATGGCTTATAAAACGACTCGGAGATACCCACCGTTTAGGGAATACAAAAGCTGGGTGAGGAAAGGGAAGTTTTGCGTATTCCAAGTGTTCTTAGCGTAGCAAGCGCAGAACGCGATCCTAAGGTAACATGTAAGCCTGAATTCTGAACGTAACGGGGCGATATCAAACTCACATGCACACCGCACATCCTGCGTACAATGAAAGTTGTGTAGACAGAGGCGTGAATAGCGAACCGATGGATCCTCCGCCTGCCCCGACGTATGCCCAGTCGAAGCAAATCGAGAACGCGCCCAGCCCTTCATTTCCAGCAGAGCCACCTTCACAAACGAGTCAATAGGTAAAGAATAGCCTGTAAAGAAAGAATATCTCACCGAAGATACGCGTGAACCACGCACTCTTCTGGTTTGCAAGACAAAAGATGCTGATTCCAGTGAGCGTTCTAAACAAAAGCCAACCATCAGTACACGTGTCGCCGCGGACCGTCTCATCAAAATGTTACTAACGGGGCAATATATTCCTAATTTAGAATCATCAGCAGAAATCGTGAGAGATAGCAAGGAGATCGTACCGGAAACCATTCCCAGACGAAGATAGCTATAAAGATAATCCAGAAAAACTTTAATCGCTTCTTCTGCATGATAGCTTCGTGTCCTCTATGTAGCGCATCGAAGAGTTGGACAGTTGGCATTAGTTGAGGATATACCGCGAAGGTTGGGTACACCAAAAAGCTGCGCACAACGCCTGAAGTCAAGAGAAAAATGGTGTTAAACATCTTCTGGGTAATGTAGGAGTAATTCGCTTACCGGCCATACCATAACCAATTAACTGCGACCCTATCAAGCTATAAAGAAGCTCGCGTGAGCAAAAGCTCGACAGCCTGAGAGGAAACCTACGTGAAGATTCCGACAGCGGCATTAGGCCGCACGTTGTAGTAAAGGTCCTGCGCAGCAAAAATACTGATAGCTAACGCAGACGAAGATGCGGTTGAGGCCATTATGGTGATCGTAACATGTTCTTTAATATCTAAAAAGGTCCAAGACATTGGTGGATTGTATAAAAGCAGAGTGAAGAACGTACTAAAAGGCCCAGGATTCATAAACCTAACCATATTCCGTTATTTCCAAATAGTCATACGAAATAAAGAAGAAGACATACCTCCAGAAGGCGTTATCTGGGCTCCTGAAGCGCGAGTTCCCAGCTGGCCCCGGTATGATTTCTTCCAAGGCCTAAAAGAGACAGTTGAATAAAAATGCTCCAATGACGAGTCAACTATGTAGAGCCTTACCTTCCCCATTATGTATGAAATGATCTGGACGAAAAAATGAGAAAATTAACAAAGGAAAGGCAGATATTGAGAGTCGCGACGTGCCTGGAGGAACAGCTGACTGACAGTAACCTACCCAAATTCATGTGAGCCTCCTCGTTGCTTGACGATTCAGAAAAAGCATACCGTTTGCGGGCGGAAATACTGGGGATCAAAATGGTGAGTCATGCCTTGTACAGATTCTCATATATTACTTACAAAGATCTGTCCCAACACGGCGCCGAAACATGATAAGCCTAAGGACAGGAACCACATCCTGAACGTCCAGATAGGAAGAGTAGGATCGTCGTCTAATGATATCAGACGAGTCGAATAGTCGGCGTCCGTTTCTGGGAAACAGTCAATTATCCAGATAAGCTCACTATACACAATAAATCTTACCAATAGGGCGCTCCTTTCCATCCGCACCAAGATCAATTAACCTTGGGCCATCGGCGAAGACCTCCCCAATTTGAGTTGAATCGAGCTCAGCGATGGGCAGTTTCTCATTAGAGGCCTTCTCGTCGTACGAAAGTTCCCTCTTGGCCATCTCTACTTCTCCCCTCGCGCCGACTCTCTCTTTCTTGAGACCAGCTTTCTCGTCGGTTGGGTTTTCGTAGGCCATGAGCGAGACGGCGTGAGCGAGACAGCTGCTGCAAGAACAGTGCTTGAGCTGAGGTCAGATATATGGAAACCCTTTAAATACGCTCTTGTTCATTCTCATCGAAGTGGGAGCACATGGAAGCTTCCAGATAAGATCATTTGACCACCTGCTGTTACCGTTACAGCAAAGAGGACAGGGTTTTTCAAGAACTTCTGCCAAGTCGAACGTATTATAAATAGCTTCACTTATACTCATTGAGTCCTTGGAGGAAGTGATTACTGGATTTAACATATGAAAGTAGTCCTCACGTTCGTAGGAAATTAAGTAACATCTCGGAATTAACCATTGCACAGATATCGAGACTTCTGAATGGTTTCAAAACTCAACGTTGTCTATGCATTCGGTTTGGAGTGCGGTGCATTGGCATTTCGATAGTGTGCGAAGAACGGACCGTTATCGTCCAATTTCTATCATTTCGCTCAACACTTGCCGTCTTTATGTATGGTGGTCAATGTGGACATCTACATACAACCCCATCAGAGTGGTACATATCGATGGGTAAAGTATTCTACACAGGCAGCAAAGATAAGCAGTTTTACAAATGAGAACGTTCTTCAGTACCGCAAGAAAGACCGCCATAGTCGTGAAACTCAATGTCTCGGTAGATAGCTATATCCCCTCCAAAGTGGCAAAAATATACGCTCCAATGGCGTAAACTTCGACCGTTCTGTCGAGCGAGAAGGTAAAGCACTTATCGCGTGTCTCCCTATGTGGTGCAACTAAAAATACACATGTGCGTCCACGCTGCTCTTACTCGTACCGTGGCTAATTTAAGTTCACAACATCACAGACAGGTCGAAGTAATCAGTGAGCCAAGGATTTCTCAGTTACGTCGGGCCGATTTCACTGTTGCACACAAGCGCCACGCCATTTCAACGGGTTTCATTGATGGAGGACTGATGGTTCAGGCCGACGTATTGATTGCGAAATGATGGAGGCAATACATAGGTACCAAGGTGCTTTAGAGTAGCGGAATGCTGCAAACTTCGGGCCGATTTTTGCTCGTGCACATATGCGCCACACTGTTGTAATTACGACGAGTTTTGTGAGTGAAGTGACTTACGACGCTTGAGTTCAGAATCAAATAATCACCCTCTCGCAAGGTATGTTTCAAGTTTGGATTTCAAGGCTTGAACAATTTTAGCACCCGTCCTTCAACGTTTGGACTTCGAATGAACACTTATCCCAATGCTGCGAATAGGCGCAGCCTAGGCGTCCAGCGAAAACTTTAGGCTGCGCCTTCTTTCCCCGTAGGACACGAAAAATGAACAATGCACACGAAACAGAAAAAGATCAGAGACAAAAGAAGTCGTGGCGGGGATCACTGATGATTTGGTATAAATATCTGGTGGGAAGTAGAGTCGAGTCGATGTTTAATATATATCCTGGTCCACAACGAATAGGGAACAGGGAACAGAGGACAGGGAAAAGGACGGAAAAGCTAAAAGGTGTATAGTGAGAAGTAATGGTCCGTGGATGGATGCAACATTTCGCTACTGTTGAACGCTTTTGCCCACCGAGCTTCGGTTTGACGCACCGTCACCGTGGCGTTATCTCGTTCGCGTATGAAGTCGATAGGGTGGGTCGATCGGTCATCGATTACTGTTAAATACGTGATGATTATGGTCGGTATACAAGAAAGACTCGGCAGAGTGAAACAAAAAAAGAAGAGAAAGGTGCGGACCAGAGAAATGGATCTTCAGAGCAACGAATCGAGTTTTGACAACACCTCCAGCACGCCCGCGATCAGCTCGAACCCAACGTCCTCATCGCCGCCCCTCGCTTCCTTGCGCACTTCCTGCACGAGACCCAGCACCATTTCCCGTCCGCTGATCTCTAGGCTGCTGCCGCTCGCCAGTCTGCTTGCCTGCCTTCGTCGCCCAGCAGCCGTCGCTGCAGGCAATGGCACCTCTCCGCCAATTCCACCCGTTCCGAATGGCCATGCGACAAATTCGCCAAGGATATCATCGCAGCGTTGGAATGCAGCCTCGCGCTCTTCGTAACCCAACCTTCCAAAGGCGTTATCAAGCACGCTCGCAGAGTACGCGGCGCAGACGAGGCAGACCGCGCGCAGAACGCGGCATTGCACACCCTCCTTGTCTAGTGCTGCGGGAGGCAGTGCCGTGGTAGTTGAAGTGAGCAGGGTGACGACGCGTGTGATGATGGACTCCTTCGTGCGTACGTCGGCGACTGGGTGGGTAGCCATGTCGAAAAGGAGGAAATTGCGCTTTTCGGTGCGAAGGACGCCTTTGTCCACGAGCCCCTTTGCAAGTCGCTCCCGCACTTGCTTCAGCTGGAAGCCGATTTTCATCACGTTCCACGTTTCGCCTTCAAAATAATGAGTTTACGACGCGATTTTATTGATGATTGCTGCGTACCGCTCATGAGGTCTATCCAGGAGTTGATACTCATCTTCTCGATGTCCTGCTGCGACTTCATCATCTTCAGCGCCTCGTCAAGCAGGGTTTCACCTGTTTGTCGGTCGTCGATGACCTCGACAAGGCGCTCCGCTATGGGTATTCTCCGGCGATTCGGGTCCTTTACGAGTGCTATACGCCGTCGGAGTGCTAGCTCGATGAGGATGCATCCCCGCAGCGCATACGATATGTTGTCGTTCCAAAACGATAGGTATCCCTATAAGCTCAATGTTTATGCATGAACAAACGGATTTCATGATGACTTCTGGGGTTTTAACTCCCCCAAAACATCCGAGAAGGGCAACACACACCTGCTTATCCTTGATTCCAAGTAACAGCACCTCCTCCATGATCGTCAAACGTGGCATCTTTCCTCCAATTTTCGCCTCTTCTCCAGCATCGTGCTGCAGGTCGCGCGGGTCGAACGCTATCTTGTGGCCGCCTTCGAAGGCGGAGCCGGCGTGCTGCGTAGTTGGCGCTGGCGGGGTGCTGCTTCTGCTGGCTCCGGCTGAAGGTCGGTGGTTGTCGTCCTCATCGTTGTAGGAAGATGAGGCTGCTCCTGCGCGTCGGCGCGATAGACCGCCAGTGGACGCCATGCGTGAAATAGGGCTGCTCGTCGTCGACGGCGACGATGATGGAAATGAGCTGCGCGGTGCTCTCTTCGTCACATGTCACACCATATCGGAGTTTCAATATCTTCGGCGACGACTCGCCGGGGAGAATTAGCCTAATAAGCACCACTATTTTCTAGGTTTTTCATTCATTTGCTCAGCTTGGAGTGTTTTCCTTATTATATCCATCAAGAAAAAAATAACTCTACACAATGCTCTAGAGTGTCGATCCTTATCGCAACTTCTCGTCGTCACCCTCATGCGTACCCGTATCCGCTTCCACGCCATTTTTGTTGCCTTGCGATTCAGCAGGTGACTTACTCCCCTTCTCTGTATCACTCTTTTGCCGCGCTCGCTTTTCGACTATGTCCTTTCGAAATTCCACTCCCCCTTCATAGCCAAACCACGTAAATCGTTTGCAGTGTGGACCCCGTAAAAGAAGGATCAGCAGTTCAAATCCACAGAGGCCCAGGGAGAATGCTGCAGATGCGCGCCATCCAAAATTGACGAAAATGTGAGTGCCCGCAGAAGTTCCCATTACTTGGCCAATGAATATCTGTCAACCTGGCTCAATAAATAATGGCACTATCCCAGAAAATCTCTTACCGAGAAGATCGCGACGGCATTCAATCTCGAGCGTGCGGCGACTGATATACTGGTAAGCATCATTAGCGTCTATTTTCACCCTCTAAACTCAACCTGCTTCGCACATACCTGAAGATGGCCGTCGTCAGCGACACTTGAAGCATCTGGCGGAAGACATCCAGTCCAAAAGCTGCGATAATGACTGCTGAGACGTTGACGCCACCAGCCCCAGTTTCGACTGCTTGAAATACAGCGAGCATAATGATGCACAACAGTGAACCGTACCATGGAACGAGGCGATCAACGACCTTGCCTCCAATAGGCCCCGTGGCGACGCCCGCAATGCCTAGCAAGCCAAATAGTCCGATAATCAAGCTATTAAAGACGTTATTATTTTAAGCTGTTGAAGTGGTCGAAAGCTGCTTACGTGGAATAGTTATATGGCTCTCCTCCAAGCAAGAACGTCAACGTCACCCAATAATTACTGTACACCGCGCTCGCACACACATGGATTGCACATGCCTGTATCAGCACCGGCTCCGTGACCGCGAACTTTCCCATCGTCCATAAGATCTTCCAATACGTCAAATCGCCCCCATTCTTCGATGGATAGTCGGGAAGCACCCAGTACGCGCCACCTAGGACGACTGCCTGCACACCAACGGCGACATAATACACCACGCGCCACGACACGAACTGCGCTATCACCCCCGCAAGCACACGCGCGATGAGAATTCCGAACAAGAGCCCAGAGAGGACAATCGAGATGGCCGAAGCACGTTTGTCGGCGGGTGCGAGGTCGGCGGCGAGCGGGACGAGGATTTGAGGTGTAATGGAGGCAACGCCGACGATGAAGGAGAGCACTTCGAATGCAACGAGTGAGTTGGTGATTGCTAGGCCGACGGTGAGTCCGGTGGATATTATTACAGTGGAAAGGATGAGTGGGCGCCGGCGTATGAGATCGCCGAGGGGGGAGATGAGGACAAGGCCTACAGCGTACCTGTCGGCCGTGTTCTGTTAGCTACTTTGAGGAGTTGCGGATGACGCAGAAAATGAGCTCACCCTGCTTGGATAAGAGTTGGAATCCTGGTAGATAATCAGTACCAGTATGGAAGGCGAGAATTGATATCAAAGGCTTTCGCGCACCTAGATACCTGAGCGTTCGTAGCATTAAAAGATAATGATAGCTGAACTATCACCCCATTCGAACGTTAGCATACTTTCTATTGAATTTCAATGAACGCCCTCCCACTCACTAAGCAACGGCTGGCAATAGTACAAATTAGCAACAACTGTATTTCGCATCAGTCCCGCTCACATGGAAAACTTAAAGGGGAGTAGTGAGTTGAAGGAACTGACGCACTGAAAGTGCTCGCAAACCCGAAGGCCATATTCAAAAGTAACCCAAAATGCGGTGGATTATCCTGGTCGTATCGCAAATGCTTCGGTATAGGTAGGAATCCAAAGTCTTTTGTGATTCGCTCCTGTGCCTTCGAACGTGAACTTGAAGGCGCATCGTCCGTTGTCGAAGCCTGCAATTCACCTGCTCTAGGTTCCATCTTAGAGTCTTCCTGCGCTTGTGTATCGACTATGATCGTCGTAGTCGTCGTAGAGTCGATTTTGTCACCCATGACGTGAAGATTGGGGGTGTGGTTGGAATCAGGGCCAGAAGCTTCGCCTTGTATATTTATACATACTTATGTTCCACTGTCCACGGCCCCGAATCTCTCATGTTCCGCAGAGAGTTATTTTTAGATGCATATCTCGGTTTACTGGGCACTTCTTGCCTCGGAGTCAAAGTTAGAGTCAGAATCAGATCCCAGACTTCACGGAGAGAATGTAGGGAGCTTTCCACTCCCCGGGTGGAGAGGGCGTGTTCCGTATGACGCCCAAGCATGACGACCG
The DNA here is from genome assembly GCA_015484465.1 of Pholiota conissans. Classification (NCBI taxonomy): domain Eukaryota; kingdom Fungi; phylum Basidiomycota; class Agaricomycetes; order Agaricales; family Strophariaceae; genus Pholiota; species Pholiota conissans. Next base: position 18,084 of record MU155253.1, read on the forward strand.
CGCGCTCGTGGGTTTAAGCTTGCGGTGACTAAATTTAGACGCTGGATAAGCTTGAGGGAACTTTCGAAGCAGATCCACTGAAAGCCCTTTTCTACTGTTTTGTTGGCTGGATTAAACTTCAGAATTGAACATGCTGAGACAAATACTAAATTTCAGAATAAAATGAGTGGACCTTCAACTACCCTAGTAGAAGGACGAAGTGTTTTCGACGGACGTACGGCAAACCTTTTGCACGCATCCATGATTTAAACCCCTTTAACAAAGTACTTCAGTAATATATCTATCAAAATTAGAACGAATAAAAATAACCGCCCAAACGGATGAGCGCAATTCCGTTCACGCTCCATCACGCGGTCTCCGTGTGCGTTATATACTGGTAGTTGATACCTCAAGGCCTAAATATACCAATCGTAGTTGGAAGAGATAGTCGAGATCTCTATGCCACTCCGGGAGAAGATGTCGGCGACTCGCATATTACACACATTAACGCGTAAAAGTGATTACAGCTGTTTGCATAAATGATGGCACTCGTGCTCTTTTTTGTAATTGCAAAAGTTGGGGACTTGTCCAAAAAGTCGGAGAGTTCGCCCGCAACTTCCGAGCGATTGATGACATAATTGAATGGACCTCCCTCAAAGAATAGCTAAAATGCCGCAAAATCGACTAAGTCCAAAGATTTCATTCAATTAGAAAAACTCGGATTAGTGCCATCCCCTCTGCAAAAAGCTGTAATTCCTTTTTGTTTTCATTATCTGTCATTATGTCGCAGTCTATCACCGGCGTCATATCATCACCGGGTTCATGTAAAAGAAGAAGTTCAACCCAACCGAGGAAATGGAAGGGCGATAATCGATCCCCCGAATCGAAGGCAATTTTTCAAAGCAATAGGCGATTTCAAAGTACAAGCTTCATCTTCAATGATTGTCCGGGGAAGTATGCAAGTTATCGGCGAATATCGCTTATGGAGTTGAATGTGGAGTCCTTGAGCAAAGAATTTAGTACACATATCATATCATAGAGCTTACAGCAGTCGGACTTCCGAACGCGCACGTATAAGCAGCACCTTTTGCCGTCTTTCCCTCTGATCACCTATCTGAAATTTCCATATTCTCAGCATCTGACATGGAAGGGAATGCGGAATCTGCCGGCAGTCCACTTCAATTCATTCGACACCTTCCATGCCAAATATCACGCTAAATATAGCTGTTGTACAAGCGGCTATATATACTGCACAAATCAATCGGTTCAGACCAGGACGCAATGCCTTTCCTCTCTTGTCCTTCACTCTTGCAAATCCCGTTTGCTCTTTGGCTCCCTGTCCCGCTTGTGGCTTTTGGCGTTTTCCTCTTTGTTCGAGGAAGACTCCGTTGGCAAACGTTGAAGAATCTCCGCGGACCGCCTTCCAACTCTTGGCTCTATGGTCATCAAGTTCAATTTTACCACCAGAAAGATGTCGGTGAATTGGATTTCAATTGGACCAAGGAGTACGGAGGCGCTTGGAAGATTGACGGCTGTTTTGGTGTAAGCTCCCGAAATTCAATACTCTATCTACATCGATAAAATGATGGCATTATTTGCAGCGTAATATTTTAATGATTTCCGACCCAGGTGCGATACGCCATATAGTTCACACTATGGGGTACAGTTATCCGAAGACCAAATCTTTCCAAACATTTGCGGGCTTTGCGCTTGGTCGGGGTCTCGTTTGGGCAGCAGGTAAGCAGAAGCAGGATCGATAATGAATCCGTTTTACACTTTCACATCGTTCTCGATCTATGTAGGCGATACACATGTTCAACATCGAAAGTTGCTAAGCCCCATTTTTACTGCACAATCTCTTCGTCCATTCTATCATATATTCCGCCGAATCGCAGCTCAGGTAAGGATGCATGTAACATTGATTTAGCATCACCCCGTATGCTTACTACATGTGCAGCTCGCCGGTCAATGGAAAGACAAACTTCAAGAGAACGATTGCTCAACATTCCAGGTCCTTAATATCAGTAGAGGCCTTGTTGATACAACCCTCGACATTATCGGAGAAAGTGAGTTTCTATAAATCAGATAATCCGACTCCTGCATTGTAACTCTCTCCCTCGAAGCCGTGTTTGATTATCATTTCGGTGCTCTCGACAAAAATAAAGAGAAAAATGAGTTCACCGAAGTGTTGCACAATATGTTGTGAGTTGACTGCCGTGATTCTGTATCGAGACATTAAGTGATGCAATTTGTCGCAGTGCAGAATCAAACCTGTTTCCTCCTAAGGGTGCCATCTTATTTTCGGCCAGTTGGGATTATTGGCCTGATATTCTCCTTCGTTACGTCGGAGAGCTCCCATTCCGTCAATTTATACGATTCAAGAAGTTTCTTACCATTGGTAAAAGGCTTGGTAAAGACCTCGTAGACAGTCAGGCTGCCAGCGATGACATTATCAGGCGTCGTAACATCCTCAGTAGCTTAGGTGAGCCTTTGTTCATATTTCTGATGGCCTACTCGCTCTTACTCTGTGTTAGTCGAAGCCAATAATAAGAGAAATAAGGATGATCGCCTTAGTGAAGATGAAGTGTTGTCTCAAGTAACGTGAGCACGCGCTCATCCTGGCAATCAATATTGATCTCGATTTGGGAATCTGTACCATTTTAGGACTCTTCTATTCGCCGGACACGAAACTACAGCAAACAGTCTCAGCTGGATCTTGTATGAATTGGCGCGACATCCTGACGATCAAGTTCGAGTGAGAGAAGAAATCAGAACTAAACGTATTGAAATCACTGCCAAGGGACAGGCAGACTTTGCACTGAATGAATTAGAAAGTTTGACGTTCACCAGTGCCGTTATAAAGGTATGTACATTGAGTTTATTTTCAATGTGAAGATCAGAAGCAGATATATGACACCTTATAGGAAGGTCTGAGAATACACCCCGTAAGGCGCCTTTTTTTTTGTTCTGACTTTATTGTTAATTTTTCTCGTAGATCGAACCATGGATGTTGGTATTTTCTACATCTCACATCTGCGCTAGTTGTGATTAACAGCTTCAATCTTTTAAGCTTCCGTGTAGCTGCTGTTGACGACGTCGTCCCCCTCTCTGATTGCGTTGTCGGTGTTGATGGCCAACCCATATCGAATATCGAAGTGGTGGCAGGTCAACAGGTTTTCCTATCAACGTGTGCCTATAATCGGTGAGAGTTACACAGGTTCTCCGATGCTTTAAACCAATCTGAATGTTGCATAATCTATAGTCATCCAGGGGTATGGGGAGCAGATTCATATCAATGGCGTCCAACCCGTCATTTTGAGGACGAGATAAAGGAAAAACAGATTCCTATCGGGCTTTATTCCAACCTGTATGCGGTCACTTCTCGCTCGCAAACTTTCCTTTGACCTCTAGATACAGCTTGACATTTTCCGGAGGGCCCACGGGTTGCATAGGTTGGAGATTCGCGTCAGTTATGATTGATTCTTTTTGCTTGAGATTTGAGACTGACTTGCGCCTTGTAGCCTCTCCGAGCTTCTCGCAATCAGTGTAGAATTATTGGAGAACTTTGAGTTCTGTGCTCCTCCAAACAATATCAAAATGTTACGCACACCAGTGGGGGTTTTGATAGCACCTATGGTGGACGGAAAGCTTGGCGAGGGTACTCAGATGCCGTTAGGTGTTCGACCACTTTGACACATTCGAACTTCATGATTATATAGGTGTATTTACGTACTTGGTTTTTCTGAGCCTTGAGTGCAGATTTTCTTCAAACAACTCACTTGTTTAAGAAGTCGCGTGGCAATACTCGGCCTTCATATTTTATTGAAATTTCTCTTCTCTTCTCTCTAACCATAACCCTCCTAAGTTATAAGCTATCACGTAGGTAGTAGAAGAAAATTTGCTTATCGGACACAAATCCATGCCGATCTCGACGTCGTCGTCGTCGACGACGAAGACGAAATTGGATGGGGCGGGCGGGCCAGCCAATCGGATTTTCCGGACTCCGCCGGACCTCAACATCGACGACGTTGAACGTCGTTGATGTTGGTTTTCCACCACTACCTGCCCTCCGTTCCTCTCTTATCCTCGCCGCGCGCTACTCCCCTCCCCCGAGGGATGTGGCCGGCTTCTTCTTCTACCACTCGCGGTGCCTCCCTCCCCTCCAATGAGGGATGTGGACGGTTGTTTTAGCAACACCCACACGTGCTCAGCGCCTCCGCCCCAATGACATGTAACCCAACGACAATGGACGGGGGAGTTTGAAGTTGGTGGAAGACGGACAGACTCACGGAAGGACGCAACGAGTGCGGACGAACGAGTAAACAACGGCGACGGGCGAATGGACGACGACGACAGTGAGGTGACAACGAGCGGATGAAAGATGATGTCGACGAAGGGAGGAAGGATAGATGGGCGCCGACGATGAAGCGAAGATGGACGCGACGACGGACCAATGAACGACGCCCGACGGAGGACGACCATGGTGAAGCGAGGACGGACGGATGTACGACGACGAACCGACGAACGACGCCAACGGAGGAGGGTGGACGAGCGAGAGCGGGAAGGGGAGGGGACTGTAGACGGGTGCAGGTTTCTCGCCTCAAGGCAGAGCCTAGGACGTGCGATGGGGACGGCCGGGACGTGGACGAAGCATGTTTGTTTCTCCTTGCGCTGACAAGCGAGATACGAGCAGGATGAAATGTACTGCCTCGAACTGCTGGTGTCTTCTGCCTAAGCTTTACATCACTCCCGCGATCTGTCCAATGTGCGGAGGGGCAGTCGAGCCCATAGGATGATAGACAACTCGGAGAGATTGTGCCTGGACGAGCGAGGAGCGGGTGGGACGGGCGAGTGGGCGAGCGAGCGAGGAGAGGGTCGACAGGCGAGCGAAGAGAGGGAGGAGAGGATGGGTGAACGTTTGAACGGGCAAGGAGAAGGCGGATGAGTGAGGAGAATGCGGGCCAGCGAAGAGCGGATGGGCGAGGATGGATGCACGCGGTGACCTATACACGACTTAACAGGACAACTTACGGACCGACTTGACACTAATTGTCCGCCGTGTCACGTACCATACAACCGTGACACGAACTGGCAGCGACTGTCGTTCTATTACCACCGAGGTCACTTCAACGTGATGTGACTAACCTTTTCCGCCCGTTTCATGACGTCAATGATCCATCTCCTATTCTTTCCGACTCCCAGGTTTCGCTATTTTCGCAGCGTTTTTTCATTCTCTCCCCCCACCGCCATTTGTGCTGCTCTCCTCTCACTTCTTTTGCTTTACAAATTCGACAATTGTTTGCTATGGCCGTTATTCTTGGGGACACTCCTGCTTCTTATCTGGGTATCGATGGTCTCGCCCAGCCTTGTTTGTCTGTTCGTGCTTTGCCCACGGATGTACTCGACGGCTCTTCTCCGCCCGCTGCCATACAGAGATCATTCACATACTCTACGCCTGGGGGTTCCCGAACCGAAAATGTGTGCTTCGCCGTCGTCGAAGATTCTCCAGTGGATGTGTTGTTGGATGTTGCCTGGCTTATGGTGCGGGGAATCAACACTGGTGAGTATTGTTTTGGGCGTTGTTACCTCTCACTAACCTCTTTCCGTAGCATCTCCGCTGGATGAAAGTGTTCGTTCTTTCGCATTGGACATAAACAAAAATATTATCCATATAAACCATCACATAAACGAAATATTACATGATTATTCCCTTGCCGCGCAGTCAGTTCATCGAACACACCGTGTTCCCACAGTATTTCGAGAAGGTTACAGTGCTGATTGTAGTGAAAGCTCTGAGGGTACAAACTTTTTGCAGATTGTGTTCCTTGGCAAGCGAACAAGCGGTGTACGTGCTTCCGTTTTCACAGATAATGTGTCGGTTCTACGTTCCTCCCTCTTACTTCACGGACTCCTATGGGATGAGGCGAAATCGTTTCGAAAGAATCGCGCAAATTTGCTGATGCATTTAGTGTCTGGCGAATATCTTTCGAGAACTTTAGCATTGGAAGAGGGTGTCCATTTTTCTGGAAGCGATAGCTCTGCATGTATTTGCCTCGTGCGTGGAATTTTGGAGCCACGCAAAGTCATGCAATCTGTAAATACCATTCTTCAGTCTGCAATTGTGTCGCAGGTGTCTACCCCTGATTTGGCTGTCGTCGAAGCTACTGGGATACAGGGCCCTTTTACCAGTCGCAAAAGCCTGCGCGCGAAACTTCTCGCCACTTTTAATCGTTATAGCCAATGCCCGCGCAACATTCAGACCGAAATCAACACATCTAAGAACCGCTTCTTCGACCCACTGATGCAAATTTTCAAAGGATTTGACCGTATAAGAGAAGAAGATGCATTGCAGATTCTTTTGTCGCATGTTGTATTAGTAGACATCAACAGTAGAAGAGAAGATGTGCGTCTGAAACTGTTGCATCACATTCTCGATGGACGCTGTTTGACGCATCCTGAAGGTCAATCATGTTACATTGTCAGCCAATTTATAAGTGGTGAGGACGACGATATGGCGGAAGAAACATGCAGAGTTGTTTTACTAGAGCTTATAAAAGATACCTTGAGCCCGAAGTATCTAAAAATGTCGCTCTGTCATTTAGGGATAGATTTTGATGAACATACGTCTTTTGCAAAACTGAAGCGAAAATTTCAGGCATACATGGACCAAATGAAGAGAGAGTGGGAAAGGGATGAAAGTATTCGACACAACAATCTTCTAAATGAACGTCGCGCATTCGTCACCAATAATTGGCCACAACCTGTTGCGAAAGAATTGAAAGACAAGCTTGTCGACATATTCCATATGACGACGTCCTCCGAAATATTACATGCATCAATTTGTTCATCTTGTGGTGAACGTTGTTTAGACAACATTACCTTGCGCAAGGCCTCTGATGCTGATCTCGAACTTTTATCTCGACCAGATCAATTGAATGATGCAAAGAAACGTGAACACAATTCACCATGGCTTCATGGTGACATAACACCTCTCATTTTTCAGCACAACTCTTTACCGCCTCATATTATCATTGAACCCAAGGAAATTATAGATGATGGCGGTTGTTGTGAGCTGTATTTATGCGCAGACTGTGATTCATGTTTGACCAGACATGTGAACTCCCGCACTCGCCCTTGCAAACCACATGTTTCTCGGAGATGTACCATCAGAACTCAAATATTTGAGTGTAGTTGAAGAGGCAATGATTGCTAGATGTAGAGCGAAATCTTGGATTGTGCAGCTCTCTCAGGATGATACAGACCGCAATAACAATGCTACGGTCCGACTGCCAGGTCAACAGAGAGGTACGAAAGGTCATGTTGTCGTGTATCCGCAGCGTCCCTCTGATTTGCTTGATGTCCTGCCGCCTACTGTCGAGGAAAGCTGTTCGCCTATTTGCATCGTCTTCATTGGTTCAAGCAAACCGAGTAAAGCTTGGTTGAAAAAAAATGCACAACCATTGATTGTGAGACGAGAACGCGTCCGACGTGCGTTACTGTGGTTGAAAGAGCATAATCATCTTTACAGACATATTTTTATTGATCATCATGCCTTAGACGCATATCCGAGCAATGATATCTTACCTGCACATATCGAAGCCTTGAACTCCGATGCGGAGGAAGTTTTGACATCACAATACGACCCAACGTCTCGGAACCGTGCACAAAGTGATGTTGTTGTCAATGACATCGGTAGGGATGCTGTCCAGTCAGACCAAGTTGAGGAACTAGAAGATATATCTGAGATACCATTCGAAAAAGTTGTCGTTGCAGATACACATGGTAATTCTTACATTTAATCAATTGCGTGCTGCTGCAATCAAACACATCAAAACACGGAAAGGCGGGTTCCTGACAATTGCACATGGGCATGAGCCGGCAAATGAGTTTTTCAATCCTGAACTGTTTCCAATGATTTATCCAACTCTTTACCCCTGTGGCCGTCGGATTGTGGCCTGAAAAGCTGTTCGGATTACACATGAAATCATAGTGAAGCAAGACGCACGATGAGGCTGGTATCTCCTCTAAAAGTACGATCAGATCTTGTGAAATATCAATAGTAAATTCCCGAAATGAAAGCTTGGGCATTTTCATTCGCGTCTTGGATAGCCCGACACTATTTTCAGTCACCAGACGGACGACTTCGTATTTGGTCATGCTGCTGGAAATCGTCACGAAAGCCCCATATCCAAGATCATATTCTCGGAAATCAGTCTCAATAGACATAATGGCTTTGTTCATCCAATCAAGCGTCATCCATGCCCGACGACGATGAAGCAAACGCTGAATGACTTGGGGATAATCTACTTCAACAGAAGAGTGTAGATTTGAGTCCATCGAAATACCGTTGAAGAAAGTATACCAGCTCTGTGGAATTGTTGACAGTTTCATGTAAGGATTTGCAAGTCTATGGGTCAGATAGATTACTGAATGGTAAATTAAGACAGCCGAAATTGTCCTACCTTGCCACAACGCATCAACAATACGCCATCGAGGCCCCCAAGGATCTTAATTTTGAGCTCTTCTGGTAAAATGAGCATGTTTTTGTTGTCAAGCATCCACTAATCAAGATACACTTCCTGGTCGATGGATAGTGGTAGATTGTGAGGGTGAAGTGTACGAAGAGAAACAAGGCGCATGATTCTGCCACGTAGTGTCAGAATATTACGTAATACTTGATAGGGGCCTCAAGCAAGCTTCTTCGACGCTATCCTTGCATTTATCCTCCAGCCTCACAATCATCGATTCATCGGTCACCTTATCAACTATCTATATATTTCCGTCTCAGAATTCTACAAAAGTGAACGATATCTCGCATGTACAACGTATATTGTCGTCTCCGATTGACCGTCCCTGCCTGTCTTAGTCTCTTAGTAAAGCCTAGCTTTCCGTATGTCCAAACGCACACGTCAACCCCTTATGCGACGGCGAACACACACTTGGCCATCTCATCCTCCATTGTTCAACCTTTCTTATCACCACCAGAGACTCTACATTGAACGTTAAAAAACCGCCGACTATACCCAAGCCAAACGACATTCACCACGAACCACTTTGAGGGTTTTTTTCCAACTTGACATGCCCTTTGTCTTCGTGTCGCTCATAGCCTCAAAATTTTTCCTTCTGTATCTCCCTCTTATATATTCCCTTGTCGCGGTGGCCAACTTTCTGTATACAAACGGTCCTTTAGTAAGACACTGGGTGGGGTTTGGGTGGGGTGAGGGCACTTTTTTCTGAGGGGAAAGCCGATTTTGCGACTGCGGTTGAGGTATGTGAGTCGACATATTCAACTACAGCGACGCTCAACGTTCGAAACAGCCCACGCCCACTCAGGCTAACAGTGCGTTCTGCTTGGGCAGACCAACGGTACTCTTTGTCACTACATTCTCTCCTTCATAACCGTCCCACCTCCTGGCCTGTGGTCATGTCTCCATAATCACATCGATTTGTGCACCTCTCTCCTCGTCAAGCCATCAAGCAAGAGACCCCTTTTATGAGCCCGACACTGGTCGCTCAAGGCCTTAGGCCTCACCTCAGTCATATTCCCTGTCATTTGATGTTTGATGTCTTTCCTCTGGTTCGTCCAATCTGCCATACATTGTGGCTCTTCGCGGCAAAAAAGTTGAACCGACCTCAATAACCTCTGTCCTGTTTCGGGCTTCTTGACCATGGGAGGTCGCTTCAGGGCATTAATCGCCTCAAGTCTCCGAGTTGCTCTTAATGTCTGTCTTATCTGCTGGTTTTTGGATGTCAATTCGACAATAATGACATTCTTTATCCGCTTGCTCGTACGCTTTGCATGCCTCTAGCACTTAAGCATCTACCTCGGACGTTGTAGTCTCATTCATCGTCCCACCTGGTCCCACGAGAGATCCTCTTTCATAATAAAAGTTGTCGCTGGGAACCGGGATATCGGTTCAAGTCTCAGCGCTGGTTACCTACTAGGTCCATATGTGACTCGGATTGCTGGATAATGAAGCTCTGCTGATACGAGATCGTGGATAAATTCCGCTTGGGCTCTGAACATCCGTGCCTTTCGTACGTGTTGTAATTTAGGTCCATTTACCGAATCTTTTTACTCATTTGAAAGGCAACTCCAGGAATCCCAATTCAGCAAGGCCTGAAACGGAATCTTAAACTCGTTGTACGTTCGCATCTGACGCTCAGCGTCTTCTAGCAATTGTTGTGATCAGTCCGACGCATGAATTGACGGCGTATCCAACCGAAACCCACGCACCCCTATCATGCACAAACGCAGCCCCATAGCTAAGTAGCAAAACAACCATTGTTCGGCCTAAAGATGGTCTCCCTCTTGCCTAATGTACTGCCTCAATAACTGATTTCGGCCTTTTTAAAGCAATCTATACCGCCTACCGACTCTTTATATAACACGAACTATTGAGCGTCCATATAGGATAACAAGATTATACTCATCCTACCTTTATCGACAGGCACCACGGGCGCAGCAACCACGAGCGCTACTATGGCCACAACACGTTGACTCTGATTGCGAAGTGCATTGTGGGAGAAGAGATCATAGTGATGATGTACAGGTTGACTCTTGAGGGGGGAGTTTGCTTTGAATTTTCGAGAAGTTATATGTATGTACCAACCAGTCGTTCATCATTTATTATTGAGCCGTCTGACATCTCATGAAAGGCATGCTTCCCATTATGTTCACGATCACTCGCGCTCCAGCACCAGGAGAATGATGTTGTGCGACTAGCAATCCAACAACGGATAGAAAACTTATTAATTCTAGCCGCCAGGGGCGGATCTTCAATATGTACATGTATTAATAGGTACTGGCATAGGCGCAGTACTAAAGATTCGGAAACCGAGCTCGATCAACTGCTGGGATAAACCAATGATTTACTCACCAAGTATGCCGACTATAAAACCCGGATGGCATGTTAGAGAACTCCAAGTTAACATTAAGGAAGCAGTAACAAATACGTGGACCTGAGAGTGAGATGTGTAAGACTGCGGCCTGATTAGAGGAAGAAGCCTTGAACGCTGAAATGAGTGATCAATATGGAAAGGGGGAGAAAGATGTTGGTTAGCTTGATACCCTAAATTTTCCAAGCTGTGGCATCACGAAACTGAATAGCAAGATATTGCGGTCAAAAGAGCTCTGTCTTCCATGGCGTTTTCACAGATCATAAAATATGCACGGAAGCTTAAATCCTGCGTCAAAAAGGTGACGTGGTGACGAAAGTTTCCCAGTCATATATTCTATCTGAAGAAATTGAACTCGAATACCAGACGCAGCCTTTTCATTCACTGGATTACTCTAGTTAACCTTTTGACGAGGATAGAACGTCAGTTATCAAGCTCAGGGGGCGGTAGTTTAACAATCATTTCAGTGTTCTCGTATCTCTTTTGAAAGTTTGGTCTTCGGCATGGGATGGGACTTGCTTAATTATGAAAGTTGTCAGTGAGTCAGTGAGATTTACTCCGCTGTGGCGCTATTGGTATGGCTTGCTTATATCGCCAATGCGGCGGGATCGGAGTACAGCGAAATGTCCATACCTAAGTACCGCTGACACAAAAGTATAGAAGTTAATTCACTAAATCGGCGCATGTTTTGACATATCTTCACGCATACTCCACTGGAGTTATAGTCTCGGTGGTAAGAAAACGCAATTTGAATCGCCTCCAATGTCAGAACAGAAAATACAATCAAAGAGCAGAGTACATGTCTACAATCAACGGAAGCTTATGAAAGCTCCTCGCTTCTAGTCTTCAACCCTCTTGTACTTCAAAAAGAAAGGATCACCCATGGGGCTTGCCTGAATAGATGGGACAAGAATTAGTCAACGTAGACAAGCATTAGATTGCATTAACCTACGCGCTGCAAATCGTTGATATCGGGAATAGGTAGTTGCTTGGGGTAGTTCCCTTTCGCATCGACAAGCTCATATTCATATCCCGCGAGGAAAAGAGAAACGATCATCTTGATTTCAAGCTTGGCGAACTGTAATCACATATAAGTAGAGGGCAAGACAGGAAAGACTTAGTAGCACTTTACCTTCATCCCAGAGCACGGGTGGCGACCTCCTCCCCAAGCGATGAAGGCGTATGCCTCTTTCTTATCTTCTTCGCGCCCAGGTTCGAACCGGGAAGGATCCCAGTCGTCAGGGTTGGTGTAGATGTTAGGGTTGAGGTGGACGTCCGCCGCGGAATAGGCTAGGAACCAACCACGCTTGACAATCTTGCCCGCCATGGGAAGGTCAGCTTTGGTGTTGCGACGAAGGGCAGCACCAGTGGCAGTGAGGCGAAGTGTTTCCTTAAGGCAGAGCTCAATGACGGGCATCTCGGACTCCCATGCGTTGATGGGGATGCTAGCCAGACGCTTGTGAAGAGGCTCCTTGGAAAAGACGGGGTTAGAATGATTGGAAATGAGGTCGTGGACTTCCTTCGTCGCTCTGGCTTTCCACTCCGGATGTGAGGCGAGATAAATTAAGATCCAGCAAGCTAACAAAGCGTGATCAACAGACGACGCGCATCTATAAGTGAACAAAACATACCGTTTACGCTACTGTTAGTGATTCCAGCAAAGATAATGATCATTGCGAACTAGAAAGCTGTCAATAATATGGCCGTATGCGAATAGCAGCAATAGACTCACTCCAACGATGGCTTTGTTGTCAAGACCGGAAGCGATTAGAACATCGAAAGCATCTGCAGAGGGGGTAGAGTTGCGCCTTTCCTCAATGTACTTGGCCAGGAACTTGTAAAGTTCAGTTGTTGCCTTCTCTTTATTACGAGTGGTCGATGTAGGAATCCAAGGCAAAATGAGAGAGAATGGAGTGGCGCTCTTTTCAATGATGTCGAAGTAGTTCCACATTTCCGCCACAGCAGCGGGATCGTTGGACAAGGAACGACAAGAGACCATTCGGATTGTCATTTGGACGATCAGCTAGTTGTTCAATTAGTCCGAAATCAAAGATAAGTCTGTTATAACTTACGTCGTAGACGTTGCGGAAAGGATCGATTCGTCCTTCCCTATCTGGCATCGTCCTCATTATGCTCCCATTGATGTCATCAAGCAGCGATGGAAGGACTAATGTGAAGATTAGATTTCGTTTTAATAGCCTACAGAATATCACTCACCATCAGCAAGACGTTCTTTGCTGAAGAGTATAGCGACGTTCTTGTTGAACCAAGTCATGTTCTCTGGTTGCCATTCTGCCTCTGACGATTGTTCGAGACGGGGTGCCTACCATGATAGTGATTGGTTTGGATATATGATATGAAGAATGTAGACCGAGCTTACCCCTCCGAGGAGAATTTGATACCCTTGCGTAAAGTCGAGATACTTGTCGTTGTGAAAGACCTTGCGGCCCTCTTCGCCAGAAACCGCTACGACGGTATGTTGGAGGAAACGGAACTGAAATAGCTCCTGTCCTGTCTTTGCAAAGCCATTAAACAGGAAGTCGTGTCGCTTGGCAAAGAACGACCAAGCGGTAAGACTCGACAACCAGCCGGGAAGTTTCACAATACCAGAGTCGTCGGTCTGGACGACAGGGCGCAGAAGAAATGACAACGATCCTAGGAGAATAACGCCTGCCGCTGTAGCAGCAAATGGGATGCGCGAGTCTGCCTGCGCCGCTGCGCGAAGGTCAGAGAAAACGGTGGTGGCGTTGATGTTCATCGTTGTAAGAGACGAGACAGAGAAGTCACACCAAAACCTCAGGTTCTATTTACGCCGAAGGAATATTTGTGATAAGAATATACCGGCGATGATAGTGAGGGAACTACACCGGGGATTTGAGTAAAAGGAATGCTACATCTTGTTACATCCCCATGTTGATTGGAGCTTCTATCAGAGCGTGCCGACAATCACTCCAATTCATAAGTTGGAAACCAACTGAGATAAAAAGCACACACGTACTGCATCTGCTTGGGGAACACCTTGCGCACTTCTTCGCATTGTGAGCTTGCGTAGCTCAGAGTACCCGAAAGGTCTTTGGGAAAAATTTAAATATACGAAATGGGGTAATTTTTCGCTTACTCAGCACTGTGTGAACATCAGCACCTATGTATTATTTCCAACTTCCAAGGGCAACATATCGGCCCACATTGCCTTCCGTCACGGCTGCCCTTGGCTTCGACAACGTCGGACCCGGACCGAAAGCGCTTAATCCCGTTCATCTTCCCGAGATCATCAATTGATATCTGCGGTGCGGTCCCGATGAATCTGGAGAACATGCACGGCCATAACATACGAGCATATACGAACATTGTGATTCCGACGACGAAGGAGGAACATAACGGCTCACCATAGGCACCGTAACAGGGGTCAAAATGCTCTTCATAAGCGCCTTGCCCAGGCGCTTACACACGGTTTAATTTCTTTCGCACTCTCGTTCATTGCGGCGAAGCATCTACTACGCCTTGCATCACCGTTCAAAGTGATTGTACTACTGCCATCTCCCAAGAATCCTCCGACGTTAAGCCTAAACATACGTTATTTATTAAAAAGATCAAGGTCAATATGAGAGGACTTGTGTCAATCGCTTACAACTCCATATGGAAGTTACCCCCATAAGCGGTTATGAATGACGTCCGCGCATCCAATCATTGATAAGATGAAAGGTCATTTTGACGAACGACCCAGCTCAGACTCGGATTAGTGTTGTGCGTTTCGGCTCGTCCGATTCAACCCATCGTCTAGAATATCAGTCGCTTTCTCATACTCCCTTGGATGTTTGTACCCTGCGAGGAGCGGAAGTGTCAATGCGGCAGAATAACACTCAGATCAAAGGAAATTATGTAACCTGAGAGAATGGAGAATGTAAGGGTTGTACTTATCAATTGAAGAACAAGGTACACTCTAATCTGACCTTAGAATTCTAACTTCGCCATGTCATCCTCTCCTTCCACCAAAGTTGCTCTTGTAACCGGCGCCGCTCAAGGCATCGGCAAGGCCATTGCTTTGAAACTCGCAGACGACGGCCTCGATATCGCTCTCAACGACCTTAGCTCCAAGTCATCCGAGCTTGAATCTCTCAAAGCAGAGATCGAGACAAAAGGCAGAAAGACTACCATTGTTTTCGGCGATGTCTCTTCTGAGCCTGATGTCATCGCTATGATCGAAGGCGTAGTCTCGCAGCTAGGCAGCCTGGACGTCGTAAGCTTTTTCCCATACAGTACACGTCAGCCTCATCTAATCGTATTATCGTTCAGATGGTTGCGAATGCTGGAATCACCTTTGCATGCCCATTGACCGAACGTATGTCATGCATTAAGCAACGACAAAAAAATTTGAACTAAATTACGACCTACATGACAGTCCCGGTATCTGAATGGGATAGAACCCTTGCCATCAACACGCGAGGCCTCTTCCTCTGCTATCGTCACGCTGCCAAACAGATGATCAAGCAAGGCCGTGGTGGACGCATTATTGGCGCCGCGTCATCGGCCGGGAAGCAGGGTATTGCGAATCTTGGACATTACAGCGCATCTAAATTCGCTGTTCGTGGATTGACTCAAGCAGCCGGTACGATCTCGTAAAAATAGTGGCTGATAGACTGTGCTTACGCGTCTTGTAGCGCAAGAGTGGGGTCCCCACAAAATTACTGTGAATTGTTACGCACCCAGTATGTATAGTCTTCTCACAGTTCAATCTCTATTAATCAAACACTGTAGGTACCGTCCAAACACCAATGAGTAAGGCTCAGTCTCTTTCATTATGGAGCTTAGAGGGGCTCATGATAATATCATCAGTTGACAACTTCATCACACAAGTGGGTCTCCCTAAGGACGCATTTTATACCAGCGTGGGTCGATGCAGAAATCTCGCAATACGTTAAGTCACCTATCTTGTTTATAGCAAAGCCAGGCGACTGCACTGGGATACCACGGCCAACCAGAATATATCGCGAGCCTCGTTTCCTTCCTGGCCTCGGAGGGCTCTCACCATATCACCGGTAAGCAATCCTCGCTGCAAATCTTGACGGTGTTTAACTGGATTCTGTATCCACAGGACAAAGTGTAAGTCTCTGATAGACGCATTGATGAAAAGGTTGATCTGATGACATTTCAAATAGATCAATATCGATGGGGGCAAGCTATTCGATTGATGCGTCAAGACGCATCAACGAACCGCCAACTTTGTACCGTTCAATGTGATGTTCATCGCTTGGAACGGGGCATGTTTCGACCTGTCGCGTAAGTTTCTGTAGAAATATGTTACTATGTAAAAAATTAGCTGCATGGACTGGAGAGTCAGACTAATTTTTCCTCGCGTTGGGAATAAGTTGTGTCGTGGCTGTGCTCGATAGAATGTCCACTCTCCACTGTTGAATTCGATAGATCCGGCCATCGCATTGACTTCACGATCAAAAATAAGAAAGCCAAACCCCTTTCCAATCTTATTCATATGTATGACATAGCAGGGGGAGACACTGAATTTCCGTCTGCTTCCGATATCGTCGGTGTTTGTCAACGGTTTTCGGAATGCCTATCCCGTTTACTCCACGTCGTTCTCCTCGCAAAGATCATTGAAGAGCTACACGGATTCTCTCTCGAAACGGATAATAAGAACGTAGACCAGATGGGGACAGAATTCTTGGACCAGGTGCATTTATGCGAAGCGGTGGAGCGGTAAGCGCCCGGTTTGAAGACAGCCCTGGTGTTAGCAATCGCGGAGTCCTCGCACGGAAATAAAGTACATCATCGCCCCAACTGATAGGATATCGACAATGAGATGACCACGAGCCTCGTGCTTATTACGGAAAACGACATTTGGTCTGAGAATGCGAACATGATCTGTGTTGTATCGTCGGCCCCTAGGATGTGACCATCTACTGCATTGTAAACACTTGTAACGTCGCGGTGCTAAGTGGAGATGGTAAAAATAAAGTCTGGACTCTGTCTCACTACGAAAGGAGAGTACGCCAAATATGTAGAAAGAGACACAAGGAACACAGAATGACCATGTACTTCGTGGAGAATCTTCCAAAAAACTAGAGAACGAAAGGAGGCTCGTTGTGTCTTCTCAGATGTAGGTTCATTGCGCTTAGGAGTACTGCCAAGCTGATATGGGCGCTGGACGCACAGGACTGCTACAAGCCTCTCCACATGGCCATTACAGAGAGCCGATCTGATGGCTTATCCAGTGAGAATAGTGGGTGGGACGAAGGAAGACAAGCAGGCGACGAGTTCTGGGACAATAACATACCTTTTACAGTGCTGTCCCATCCCTGCCATGGGGTGAAATACTTCCTCATCGGAGGGGTCCAAATATCAGGATGGTGGGTGCGTATTATCGAAGATGAAGTTCAACACAAGGATTAGACATGATAGACGTCTACATTGGACATCGTGACACGACTCATCTAGCGTTTCCGAAAGTTTCCGCATAACAGGTTGTTTTGCGCGTCTACGCCAAACATAACAAGCTTGTAACTCAAGAATGAGTCATGTGCTGACGCTGCACGCGTTCATCATGTGTCCGTGCATTCCGCATTCATACCAGTATGTATATTCTGAGATAAAAATCGCTTTTTCTATCTATCGCAACTCACTGGACAACATATTCTACTAATGATAGGGCAAGATAAGGTGTTGGGCAGGTAAACTTTCTAAAGTCATACACAACAATTTCCGTTCAAATTGGACTGTAGTATCAAGACGAGGAAAAATAGACGGTGACGGGGAACGACAAGAAAGCAAGCTTTACGCGATAATGACCTTGCGAGTCTTTTGAATCTCTAGGCCCTCATCGCCAAAATACCTATTCAAATCAAACTCTATCAATTGTCACTCAATGTGGTGTTAGAGGGATGCGTACCTTCCAGAGCCGAAGTTCCACTCGTCATGACCACGGATCCATTGGCCTACACATGTTAAGCTCATAGTTAGTACATATCTTCTATCCAAGTTGAAAAATTATCACTTACCCAATCCGTGAACATAAGCCTCAATCTGACGATCCATGTCTTCACCATAAGATGGGAACCCGTGCTTGTTAAGCACATCGTCGCGAACTTTAAGGAAGTGTTCGACAATGTCATCGTGCGTGTCGGAGATCCATTGGATTCCACCTGTGACATCGGTGTTGTTGTTTTTCATCACCACAGTGACAGCATTGTAATCCGCGTCGTCCACAAGAATCTCTTTTTTGTAAGAGCACATGTCCTAAATTGCGTGAGATTAGCGACATTCAAGGCGTACATTGATTCGAACGCTTACATTTGCCAGAACAATCATGTCAGTGGTATCACGGGCGAGTTCCACAATGAAGGGGTGTTCCATGATGTGGTGCGGGATATCCACCTCGAGAGACATCTCCAAGAAAGCGAAAGATGGGTCCGATCCGATGTTATCGCGCCTTGCGACCATATATTCCTCGATGGTGCAGATGTAGCGCGACTTATCTCTGCGTTGAGCTTGGAGGATAACGGAGTCAAGGTAAGACCTCCAGGCTTTAACGAAACGCTCCTTCGTGGCTTGTGGAGCATAGGCAGATGCGCGCTTCCAGAATCTAAAAAAGAATAAAATTAAGTCAGATTGATCTTTAAATTTAGAATGTAACTTACTGTCGGGCAATTTCTCCGATAATTGGCTCGCCTTCGGGCCTTGGTTTATCGGGATGGAGAATAGCATCCATAGTTGCCTCGCAATGGAAACGGGTTCCTTCGGTGTCCAAGATGTCGGTATGCTCATCCAGCGTGAAGAAAGTGTGCATCAAATCGCAACAGCTGCGGAGGTTGTCTGCGTGAGGCGGGTTTAATTGAATATAAAATCAACTGTGGAGTAGTTGCAGAACTCACAATGTGTCGCCTTCGGGAACGTAAGAGCAGAGACAAGACCTTCAAAAGATAATTGAAATCAGAATTTTTCTAAGTCACTTCTTCGACCGGAGATAGACTTACTGAAATCACATTTGTTAAACGCCTTCTGTCCTGCTGGAGTGAAGGGTTTAAAGCTCTCGAGCCACGCGACAGACTCTGCTTGAGCAGCACGATAGTAGGGACTGATAATGCGCTCGTAAGGCCAGTTACGGAGCGTGTCGGGTAGCATATAGAAAGGAGGCTCAGTAGTGACCTCGGATGCATCTGTGGTCATTGGAAGTGTATTAGCCTGGTTCTTAGAAACCGTGGTCTCGGTGAGGGCGGCAGTTTCGATGGCCATTGTTGAGAAAAAAGTGGTGTTGGCTGGGTGGTTTGCTTGGAAAGGATGTGAGGAATACACTCTGAGGGCGCAGTCGTAAAGAGTGTAAGGTCTTTAAAGGGACGCTGCCATTTGAGATCACCTCCAAAAGAAGAAGTAAATTAACCGGAGGGACCTGTCGGCTTGGGGCACAAACACAATCAACCCATTTGTTTTCCATCGGGATCGTATCAACAGCGCTATGTTTCAGAGTTCCATCATCTTCATTTCTGGAATTACCGCAAGCGCAAAATACAACCATTCAAACACTGGGCGCACCGCGTTCCACATAACTTGCCATTCGCATGGGCTTAACAATTATCTACTTCAGCTCAACGATTCGCATAGTCGATATCTCCATTAGGTCTATTTGTCCAAGTCAGTACGAAACGACAGACAAAGCGGCGGCTTCGGAAGGAGTCAAATATCATCTATCATGACAGTTCTAAATCCTACCCAACTGAGATGATAACGGTATTCATGATAGAACACAGTAACGGGCTAGATTTTCTCGTCGACACACGGGGGTCATTCCAGTTATTTTCATTGCCTTGCCAAGTTATTATTAAGGCAGCAAGGACGTCGGAAATAGACAGATTTTCATTGTATACTTAGTTCGGCGAATTTTTTGATGCATAAAACTAATAGACCAGGTTAGCCAACAACCCACCCACTTTGATAATGATATCAGTATGCGGCTCACGCATAAGCCGTAGAATACTTATAGCGGCCACCTGCGGATTTCTTCGTTCTTACCATGCGAAGGTCGATCAATTACGAGTAACCGAGTGATTTAGATGCTTCTAACCGATCCGAAACCGATGACTGACTCAATAGGTGTTAGATTATTTAACTCACTAAGCTTAAGCAATCACTTCACCGTTTTGCCCCAGCACGGACTTCCTAGAATTTCGATGGCCCTGAAAGCCGCGGCTGCGCAATATACTCACACACTTTTCACGCAGATTCATTTATGTAACAACGCGTTATCGTCTTGCTACTATACTCGATGTTGCCTTGTACCACTTCGTGTAGCTTTTTCAAACGATATCGACTGCAACTTCGAATCATTTGTAAGCTCGCCCTTTAAAGTGGCCCTGGAACTGCACTCTGAAACCACAAGATCTTACTGGCACCCCACTTTTTGAGAATTCTTATTTCGAGGAGAATCTCCGGGGCATCATTACCCAATCTTAGGCGCTAAAGCAGCCGGTCAAGATTTACGGATCCATCACGAAGATCTGGGTCCATCTGTGGGTTTTCATGAGAGATTGTGTCGTAATTCGACTCGATAATAGCGACAGCGTTCTGATAGTTTAACCAACACAATAAAAGCGCAAATATGCATTCCGCGAATAGTAACAGGGTGTAAATGCCAACACCAGTCCACGATTGCACCATAGAGATAACTGTCTTGCTCTGAGGTTGGTGAATCGATTCAGCATCGACCACGCCGGAAAGCGGACTCATCCGTAGATTGCAATTCTGGGGCGCTCTTCTGTTTGGCTCTTGGAAGCGCCCAAATGGATTAAAAAGTATGGAGACTACGCATATATAGAACATCCAGCATAAGGTCTATGATTATTATATGCTTAAGCCTAGAAACGCAATTTTTCACAATGGAGTTTCCCACGTGGATAATGATTCCGAGTTCACTTTCAGTAAAAATGCCTCCCCCCCAAAAAAAAACTGCGACGAAAAGCAAGCTTTGAAACTATAAAATGGATTCTGTACCTCGGCTTTTTTCTGTTTTGTTCAGTTCCTTTCCATTTAAGGCTTTCAGTGACCACAACGATCAGTCCAAAAACTCTGTGTGACGTATTTTGTTATATTTTTGTATTTGTACAACGTTTGCATATCAAAGACAATATGAGCCGTATTCATGCACCGCATGGTATTCGGGGTCTTCTACATTGCCAGAATCATCGCCTTGGCTGTTTAGAGTGACTTGTCGATAAATGGGAACTTCAAGCGAGAGTAGAATTCCGATGCACTTACCATGTTCTCCATCTACATCGCTGGGTTGGTTCGGTTTGACCACCGATGTTATCGGAACAAACGGCTATCTGAAGCAAGACGCGTTATGACGTAATGAGTTATTGACGCACATTGTTGACCTTAAGTAGCTCAAACGCACAGAACTTTTTGTATCACTGATACTGTCATGGAGGCGAAAATAATCCCCTTCGTCCCCTACCTTTCGAAGGTCCCTCTCGCTGTTTGGTTTTCTGCCCCCGTAGTAGCCTTCGCCGTTTTCCTCTTCGTGCGAGGCGGATTGCGCTGGCAGACGCTTAAGAACGTGCGCGGCCCGCCTCATGGCTCCTGGCTATGTGGTCATCAAATCGAATTCTACCGTCAAAACGATGTTGGTGAATTGGACTTCAACTGGGCCAACGAATACGGGGGCGCTTGGAAAATTGATGGTTGCTTTGGTGTATGTTTATCGAAAACTGTTCATCAGAAAGGATATTGACTCGCTCACCGAGAACAGCGTAACATATTAATGATCTCTGATCCAAGTGCTATTCGTCACACGATCCACACAATGGGTTACGGCTACCCGAAGACCAGAGAGAGCAAGACTTTCACTGGCCTAGCGTTTGGTCGCGGCGTTTCTTGGGCTGGTGGTCCGTGCTTATCTTTATAGTAATGCTTATGCGTGCTTACTTTATGCAGGTGATACACACGTTCGTCATCGGAAATTGTTGAACCCTGCATTCACTGCGCAAGCCCAGCGTCCATTTTACCCTGTTTTCAGACGCGTCGCCGCTCAGGTATACATAAATCTTGCAAAAATTATACAGCCATCGCTCAACGTCTGCACAGCTCACTAGCCAATGGAAGGACAAGCTGCAGGAAGGAGATTGCTCGAATTTCCAGGTCATGGATATCAGTCGTGGCCTGGTTAATACGACTCTGGATATCATCGGAGAGGGTAAGTCATCTAGTCATGCGTATCTTGGGTCTCTGATACAATGTCTCCCGTAGCGGTCTTCGACTATCATTTCGGATCGCTAGATGGCAGGGAGGAGAAGAATGAGTTTTCTGAAGTGTTTCATAATCTTTTGTGAGCCTTACTTCTGAAATTGACTTTGAGGTGGCTGAACCCAAGCCTAGTGCGGATTCCAACCTGTTCCCTCCGAAGGCCGCTATTCTATTTGCAGCTAGTTGGGCGTATTGGCCGGAACTAATTCTCCGCTATGTTGGAAATCTCCCTTTCCGTCAATTCATTCGGTTCAAGGAATTTCTGACAATTGGAAAGAGACTCGGTAAAGACCTTGTTGAGAATCAGGCCGCCGCCGTTGATGGAAAAAAACGCCGTGATATTCTGAGCATTCTTGGTACGGTCTTATCTGCCTGAAATATTGTTTTAAATTTGACTTCGCTTTAGTTGAGGCCAACAAGACAAACAGCAAAGTCGACCGTCTCAGCGAAGACGAGGTGCTTTCTCAAGTCACGTATGTGTCACCTTCACGTATTATGCTTCTATGGTCCTGATGATCTCTTAGAACTCTCTTATTCGCTGGACACGAGACCACAGCTACTACCCTCACCTGGATTATGTTTGAACTTGCAAATCACCCCGAAGATCAGGAGCGTGTGCGTGAGGAAGTCAAGACTAAGCGCCTCAAGATCACTGCCAACGGACAACGAGACTTCACGTCTACTGATCTCGAGAGCTTGACATTCACAAACGCGGTCATCAAGGAGGGCCTCAGGATGCACCCTGTGAGTTATTATTACATTTCCTTTATCCTCGCCACTCGCTAACCCGGAATTTAAGATTTCGCCTTGGATGTTTGTATTGGACACTTCATTTCATAATAATTGAAGCTAATCGCTCATTCAGTACTCGTGAAGCCGCCGTTGACGATATTATTCCTCTCTCTGAGCCTATCGTTGGCGTTGATGGAAAGACAATGACGCAAATCGAAGTCGTAGCTGGCC
The DNA here is from genome assembly GCA_015484465.1 of Pholiota conissans. Taxonomy (NCBI): domain Eukaryota; kingdom Fungi; phylum Basidiomycota; class Agaricomycetes; order Agaricales; family Strophariaceae; genus Pholiota; species Pholiota conissans. The sequence continues at coordinate 41,172 of MU155253.1, forward strand.
AACCCGTTCTGGTTTCAACTTGCGCATACAATCGGTAAGTCAATAAACGACATGCTTCCGCATTATCTCTCATGGGTTGCTAGTCACGAAGCTACTTGGGGAGAAGACTCACACACCTGGCGTCCCAGTCGCCATTTGAACCAGGAAATGAAGGACAAGCAGACGCCGATTGGCCTCTATTCTAACCTGTGAGCATTGCTCCTTTCCATTTTTTGGGTCAACTCACGTATTCTCAAACAGGTTGACTTTTGCTGGTGGACCCTCCGGGTGCATGGGATGGAGATTCGCGTCAGTCTATCATGCGCTGTTTAACATCAACTATTTGACTGACTGTTTCCTCCCAGCCTTACTGAGATGCAATCTACGGTTGTGGAACTCGTCGAAAACTTTGACTTCTGCGCTCCGGCAGATAACGTCAAGATGTTACGAACTCCTGTTGGCGCTATTATGGCCCCTATGGTCGAAGGGAAGTTCGATGAGCGCACTCAGATGCCACTGGGTGTTCGTCCTCTCTAAATGGTTACTATCGTCCTTGTATAGTAGATCTAGTCAGAAAGAGTTGTATATGCATCACTGCATGGCTAAATAGATATGTACCATGTAAAGTACACTGGTTTTCCTTATTGCGCACTTCAATGAAACTTCTCGATGTAGACTTTCTATTCGAACACTTTCAGTCAAAGGTTCCGGTTAACTGAAGTGCGGCCACCAAAGTTTTTACTGGACTCGTCGTTTCATATTCTCTCCGTCTAGTCTAACTTTGGGACCATTCAATACAATGGATTCTACCTTAAAAGTGTTTCGCTTGCTAGTGCTAATGGTGTCTGTTGCTTGGTGCGTGACCAGTGGATAATTCAGATTGAATTCCAAGTTTCATAACTAATATCAAAGGGAATAACGGTTGCGAGATACAAAGTAAGATCGTGCTGCTTCACGCTTCAAACGTCAAGCTCAAAGCGGCCTTCCTAAGCTCTTCCGACTTCTTGACAGGGTAAGGGTCATCGAAGATTTCTTCAAGCTCTTCCAAAGATCTTCCGCACGTCTCCACCGCGGTGAAGTACCACACCACGGCCTCGATGATATCCCAGCCCACAAATATCTGAAGATGCATTAGTAAGTCAAGTGTACCCTGTGTGAGAATACAACTTACGAATACATATCGGTATTGAATTTTTTCAAGGGCGATGGGTGTTGCGTAGAGGTTGATGAAGCTGAAAAGTCCGGCAACCACACCGTACAACGACATCCCTGTATAAAACGATGGGTCAGTTCTCAGTAATCGAGGAGCATATGTGCCGCACCTTTTGCCCTTGTAGTTGTAGTCAGTACCTCAACTGGATACAATCCTTGTAGTGGCGTATATGTAAATGAGTATATGAAATAGAATATAAAGTACGACGCCGCGGCACCGCGGCCTACCGCCAAGTTCTCCATTTCAACAGGCATTTGAGCCCACCTTGCGGAGAGGCCACCGTTGAGTGCGAGGAACACCGCACAGCCGAATGTTCCCCAAACGAGAACAGGACGTCTGGGCATACGATCTGCAAGAAGGACGCCGATGAGAGCCCCAATGGCCGAGACAATGGAATTTCCAAGGTTGAGAAGGAATTGTTCGTGTACGGTGTAACCAATAACGTTGAAGATCTAAATAAAGCTAAGTAAGGACGTCAGCCATACATCCGAGTGCTACCCACCTGTGTGTTGAAGTATCCCAAACCGTTTCCTGCGAGAACGTTGAGAAAATAAATGCGTGAGATGGTTCTATATGTTTACCTGAAAATTGACCAAAAACGCCTGTAAGATGTAGAGTAAGTAGTAAGCACAAATGTTGGACGAATTAAATACCCATAATAAGCGCCAGCATGATTCGGTATCGAGCATTTCTCGTCTTGAAAATCTCCGAGTAATCCCAAGCGCGCTTATCCGAGCCGTCTTGGATAATACTTTCCTTCATCTCTTTCCATTCCGCAAGAACGAGAGGATTGTGAGGGTCATTATTTCCATGGAAGCGCACAAGAAATGCTTTCGCTTCTTCTTCACGTCCGTTGGCTAAGAGCCATCTAGGCGTCTAAAATAGTCCCTATTAATTTATCCATTGAACACTGCAGAAAAATAGAGTACCTCGGGCAGGAAGAATACCACAAAAAGTACGAAAACAGATGGCACGCATTGCAAAACAAGAGGCAGACGCCATGAAATATCAGATTGAATGTTTTGCGAACCCAAACAAATTGCGGCAGCAGGTATGGATCCGCCGAACCAACTATTGCTCACTTTATCAGAACAGAAACTATAAAGGCAATAATGCGTACCCCAAGCTATAAAATGCCGTCATTCGACCGCGCCAATGAACGGGAGGGATTTCAGCTATGTAGGATGGGGCTCCTGAAGTCATAAATGCCGCTGAGTAGTAACAATAAAATTTTAACATTTGACTAGAGGTTGCTGTTGAACTTGCTTACTTCCGAATCCAAGGATAAACCTTCCAGCAAGGAGCTGGTCACGGGTATTAGAGCTTGATATGACAGCGCTACCGAGACAAATTGTAAGAGCACCACAGAACATGCTTGCTCGGCGTCCCCAGCGATCTGCCAAAAGATAAGAAGGGAATAAAGACTTCCAAGAAGTCAGCCTACCTGCTATGGGTCCCTAAAGGCGCATATTTATTTAGTTATACGGTCAGATTGAGACTTGAGTAACTTACTGCAAACCATGGGCCAACTAAGGAGCCAATATTATCTAAATACATTTGATCAGCTCAACGTGGCCTCAGCGCTTGCAAAGTCGACTTACAGATAGAGAATATCAATCCAGTGGTTTTCCCCACAGTTCCCGAGTTAAACTTCGCTAAGAGAAAATGAGGCATTAGAATTGCAATCATTATTTTTCAGTCAGACACTGTACCTTGGTAAAATGGCATCTAAATTCAGAGTTCATTATATTACTTAGTAGGAAGCAGATGATGATTATAGAAGCTCAAGCTCACGATATTAATTGCCGTCATTAACGTTCCATCGTACCCAATCGCGCATGCACAGAGGAAGGAAGTCTGCATATCCCGATTATCACGGGAAATTGGTTTGATATTTTTTCAACGTACGAAGCAACAGAAGTACAAGATGAAGGATTCCTTCGACCAGTTATTCAGTCCCGAAGTTTTTGCTATGGCCACAGCTCCTGGTCGAGGTTAACACCAGCTTGATTATAGAGTGAAGTTACGTCGAACTAACCTCCACGTGATAGAACGACTTCTGCAGAAGAGTCCTGTCGAGAACTCTTGGACGCTTTCTCGTCATCGAATACGTCTTTCTTATCCATGATGAGGGCGGGAGGTTACCAACAACGCGTTTGCTCAATACTTACCTTTTTACTCAGACATAACGTTGTACGACTAGGATTTTGGCCGAAGAATGCCCGCGCCATTCACAGAAAGAAAGGGATGTGTTCTGGCTGTTTCCCTTACCTCGCCGTAACAGTTCCTGGCAATATATTCCATGAGAAATAAGAACCTGAAGGACCTAGTCATGGTCGAAGGGGGATGAATGCTGAGAACAGACAGATAAGCGCACGGGGTCCTACGGTGGCATCTTGATGGCGAACCTCCGTCAAACCGAGTCGGCGCCTCCGCAGGTGACCGTCATCCCACGGCTCATTTCACTTTACGTAGGAAGATCTTCGACGATCCTGATCGCAAAACGAATAGGCGATGCCTCCACTCTTTTCTACATATGGCACCGACGCCTTGATCGTGTACGGCAGCCGCCCATCTCAGCGCGCGAAATTTCCATCAGGTTACCGGAGAACGGAGGGATCGCCGTTACTCACATCATCATCCTAGAAAATTCCTTTTTGGATCTCTCCGGCCGTGCTCATCGGCGACTGGTGGGGTATATGTTGGAGGACCAATATTTTTGAGCTGATGAAAGCGGTGCATCTGTGTCCGTTGTGGTACTCGTCCAGTACTATGTATGCATATGCTTGGTAATAAGATAAGATATTTGCTCTGAAGTCCTTTAGCCTCCGTGCGACGCGGGTGCGAGGCTTGAAAGAAGGCCCTTTGTGGCAGTAACACCTTGCGCTTCCTGACACAATGCCTGATACAATAGAAGCTTCGCATGTATGATCTTACGATCTTTTAATGTTACCGTGGAGTTCAACGTTAGCTATTTATCGGAGAATGATGCACCTTCCATAGGTTAAACCTCCATGGAGTACTTTGAATGTATCATCAACTCCGTTTCTGTTGGAAACGGATTTTCCAAAGATTATCCGCAGTAACATATGGTGCTTGTTTGGAGGGAGAGGGCGCCATGTCAAGATTGTTATGAGACACCAATGTGAATGGAGAATACCCAGATGTAGGCGAACATATCCGAATCCCAGATGTATGGTACGGGTAGTTTCGATGCTAGGTGGTTATGGACGTGATGAACCCCACGCCGGAAATCTCCAGTTTCATTGAGAATATGCAGTGCTCAACGGAGACGAAATAATATTACCTTATATCAGCACATTTTAAGGCGGTACATAGGCGTCATCTTGGTCTAACAAAGCCTTCCTGGCTTAGCGACTTTTGATTGTGCTATTGTACTTCGAAAGTTGCTGGAACTTCACAATGTCGCTCAAATATGCCCTCCCCGCCGCAGTGGAGCTTCCTTCGGCCAACACCCTGGCTATAATAGGCGCTGTTATTGCTTTTATCGGCGTATGGCTCGTAAAAAGGTTGTCAGTCTGTAGCAACATCACAGGCCCCAGATCCCCCTCCTTCTTATTTGGTGCGTTACGTCTAAATGGGTAGCTCATTGCGTACTAATCAAACCGAATATTTAGGCAACCTTCTAGAGCTTGTGGCTCCTGAGACGGGGCGCGATTGGCAACTTAATACGAGTACGAGTTTTGGAGGCACAGCGAGGCTAAGGACATTGTTCGGGGTACATATTTTTCGTCAATCTATGAAACCTGGATTCAACGCTTACTTGAAAGTTATTTACATAGGGAAGTGCGCTTTTGGTTAGCGATCCAAAGGCCTTGAATCATATCTTGGTCAAGGAGCAGGACGTGTTCGAGGAATGGAGTGCCTTCACATCGTGAGTCGAAGTTCGTTACCCTGGAGAATATTGTTGACTAATTTTGCACGACTTTCTTAGAACAAATGCGCTGCTGTTTGGAGACGGATTGGTCGCAACCATTGGGAATCAACATAAGAAGCAACGGAAGATGCTCACCCCCGCGTTTTCAATAAAGCATCTGCGTGGCATGACTCCTATGTTCGTGGTTATTGCGCGAGAGGTATGGCTTGAACTTTAAAATGGAATAAAATTTTGACGATTTGTTCGAAGCTGGAGTCGCACATCTCTTCCCTTGTGCAAAAAGAACCTAAAGAAATTGACATAACATCCTATCTCAATAGATTTGCTCTCGAAGCAGTTGGCCGAGGCGGATTAGGTTACTCTTTCGGCAAACTTTCCGAGCCGAACAAATTCTCACAGGCCGCGAAGGACTTAGCGTAAGTGCGCCGTCGCCTCGACTGGTGCGAGACCTGCTCATTCGCAGTTGTCCCATTCCAGCGCGACAGTATCGGTCATGGTGCCGGGTGCCCCACTGGCTCCTCTGTTTAAATATCTCGGACCGCCACAGTTCCGCAGGTTCGTGTTGAAGTTGATTCCGTGGAATCTCCTTCAGCGCTTGGCGGAAATAGTGAATATCATGGACGATGAGGTTCAGAAGGTATTTTCGGCGCAGCAGAAGTCTCTAGAGGCTGGACATCAACACGATGCAGATAATAAGGATATTATGAGTATACTTCGTCAGTCATTTATTTACCTTCTTCTTTGAAGGTATTGATGACGGTGATTTTAGTGAAAGCAAATCGGTCCTCTTCAGAAGCAGATCGCATGTCTGATGGAGAGCTGTTGGGACAAATAGCGTAAGTTTTTGTTGGCTTTGTACTGTACTTCACCATAGAATTCTGACGCATGGGTTGTAGAACTCTCGTCTTCACAGCAACAGATACTACATCAGGAGCTATCGCACGACTGCTCCATCTCCTCGCGTTACATCCTGATGTTCAAGATAAACTGCGTGCCGAGATAATTGAAGCTTATCACCATCAAGACGAAGCCATTGATTTTAACAATGTCTCAGCTCTTCCTTATATGGATGCTGTGATCAGGGAAACTCTCCGAGTGTAAGTCTGATATCGTTGTGGCATTTGTCAAGCCACTCAACAGACTCTAGCTACCCTCCTATCCCGACAATTTTCCGACAGTAAGCGACTGTCTTTTCATCTCAGTCAAAATCCCGTTCATCTTCCAAATTTTTTGTAGAACAATGCAAGACACCGTCGTACCACTCCTGCACCCCATCACAGGGGCGGACGGGAGGACAGTAACCGAAATCCACGTCCAAAAGGGTACCGACATCTTCATCGATATTCTCAGCGCAAACCATCATCCAAAGACATGGGGCGCTGATGCGAGTGAGTGGAAGCCGGAGCGTTGGCTCGCTGAGCTCCCTGAAAGTGTTACGAAGATAAGGGATCTTTCAGGAGTATACTCCCATCTGTGCGTCAAACATCTTTTTGTCGAAGATCAGAGCTAATTACATGGAATCAGGATGACGTTCCTAGCTGGCAATCGCTCATGCATGTGAGTAAACGATAAAGTTCAATTTTATAACTCTCTGACCGTCGGTTACTAGTGGTTTCAACTTCTCACAATTGGAAATGAGTGCGTTCAACATTTTCCTTTCAACGTTTTATATTCTGACCTTATAAACAGAGGTTATCTTAGCCGTCTTACTCCAATCACTGGAATTCTCGGCTTCGAAAGACAAGGAAATCGGTTGGAATGTAGGGCTCCTCATGACACCCGTCGTAAGAGGCTCGAACTCTATTCATGCGCAGCTACCTCTCGTGATCAAAAGGCGTGTATAAACATCATGACGTTGCTAGTTAACTTCACGTACTGTACCGATATATGTACTCACGAAGAGATTGAAATAGATTAAGTAGAACCAAAGATTACTCGTTAAATATTTGCTTTGGAGAACTGCTTGATGGTAACAACACTGACGATTTGTGTATAGCAAGCACAGAACTTAAGAGTTCGCCTTTGTATCGACTTTACGAGGCCAAACTTGTAGGTCCGGCGGGAAATAATGTATACATAACTTCCAAAAGATTTCCTCTGAATCTAACCACGACGTGTATTTCAGCGCATTACAACTGGTTATGTCTCAAACTTCTCACTGAAGCTCCCAGAAAAGCCTTTGGCCTTCAAATGCAACTGTAAAATCCCAGATGATCATTGTGAATTTTCTAAAATTATCTTAACGTAGTGGTAGCAAAGTATTCATCTCTAAGTACATTTTGATTTCATAACGTACGGCCATGCAAAAGTCATTCAAAATCATACATAAATATCGCGACAGTCATTGAAATTACACGAAAGCGGAGAACTTGCTATACCCCTGCTCGAGGATGAAATTCGCGGCCCGCAGCCTGCCCTCTTTCCTTCGACACAAGCTCCCTAACTCCTTTGCACGACGCATGTAGCTTTCAGTCGTCGTCACTGTATACACAGCGTCCTTGAGCTCGGAGACATTTAATTTGGGAGCCGTACTCCTGCTCCCGCACGCACCAATGCCGAGATACTCGACGCGTGTGGCATTGTCATATAGATCAAACCACTGGGGAAGGATGATTTGCGGTATACCGCAGCTGTAAATGAAGAAAATCAGAAAGATGCTGAAAGTCACAATACGATGACTTACTACGCTGCTTCGAAATACGAGTTGGCCCCTCCATGATGCACGAAGCATATCATACTTGGATGGGAGAGAATCGAGGTGATCGGGGCGTCTAGCCATGATGTAGCTTTAACCGCGTCAATGGGGAGCCCGAACTCTCCCAATACTGACTGGATGAGCGCCTCGAATTTACCTGCACCAGGGAGTTTCCACAGGAGCTGCACCTGCCTCCCCTTAAACGCGGAAAGAATGCCCGTAAGTGCTATTCTGGCGAGCTCTTCTGTGAACTCGTAATGTGTCCCCATCATGAAAAGCACCGTCTCGGTTCGATCGAGCCACGCAAGGAGCTCGTCACAGGACTCCAACGGCGCAGGGGGTGCAAGTATAGGTCCATAAAGCGTCATGTTGGGAGGAACGACCATGGGGAACTCGAGCTCCTCCAAGCCTTGGCAGATGTACGGAATATCTTTCCTGAACTGGAAACCCGTCGACTTTTTGGCGCGCGAGTCGAAGAGGAAGGTATAGGCCCAGCGGAGCGTAAAATATATGTTTTGGAGCATGGAACGCCAGGGTACGGGGAACTGGATTCCTGAACCTCCGCTAAAACGAAGAACAGAGTTTCAGTCGGAGGTAATAAAAATTGATACGAGGAATTTACCAAGGGTAATACCAGAAGGCGCGTCCGTTGGGCTGGGAGTCGAGGGTCATTCCGAGGGGTGGCATACATGTGTTGACGATGTATTTCGCGTCGACTGATTTGCATGCTTCGATGGCTTGGTGAAAAACCATGTCCATGAGGATCACGTCGGGCCGGATTTTGAGGAGAATGCTTTTGCAGCTCTGAATTGTCTCCTATGATATCACAGAATAATTTGTGAGCAATCATGACCTAAAGACGTGCAATAACAGGGGAAATCACCTCGAATTCGGCGTCTGACCATGGACACAAAAGCAAAGGGATTAGCTCGAAGGCATAGTTCGAACGCGTCAACGGTGGATGCTGGTTTCCATCGTGAGGCAGTCCTGTCCTCCAAATCGCGTCCATTTCAGTCACCCCGGCGATACTGTGGAATGTTAGTGACGATCCCACACCGACCTCGTCTCTGAGCTTCTCCACGCGCTTCTCAAGTTCGGAGAAAGATGCGACGTGGATATCAAGCGGCTGTGGACGAGATAGCAGCTCAGAGACTAGGGATAGGATGGTGGTGGACTGTCCTGCCTCGGGATAGGTGAACACGAGTACGGTAAGGGGTGGTGCGAGCGCCATTGAGGGTCGATGGTGAGATTGCGATGCAGATAGCGATACGAATTTGAGAACTCAGTTATCGCTGCCTTTGGGCGTGTCGGACGATTCTGAAAGTCCATAGAAGTCCGCCCAGTGATTGGCTATTTAGGCCTGTATCAAACGCGATCTATACATATCACCTTCGCAGCCCGTGCGTACTGTGGTGGTGCGATGCCCGAAGTTTTTCCTGACTTTTCAATTCTATCAGGGATGATATAGATTTCATGCAGAATTGTATCAGAAAGGTAACCAATATGAAAACATGGTGTGTTGTCTTAAGCTCGGAAGAAAGGAAGCCGTAGGACGGCACGGCAGGCTGGCGTCGCGATTGGGCACCAAAGTCGCGAAACGGAGAACGTGTCGAGTAAGGTGGCTCCCAGAAAAGATGTTTGTGTCCGGGATTGACATTCCTGCGGGCATGGCTGGCGTTCTTGCTGTCGGGCTTCGATAACGAAGGGTTATAATGGGAAAGAAGTTTAGCCTCACCTGTAAGTGTGCGCAGGGCGACAACTTTAGACTCGAGACTCCCACTGCAGACCACGAACGTCCCAGGCTGCACGTTCCATAAGAGCCCACTAAGAAGCGACAAGCGGGTTTCGTCATTAGGGCCTTCCCTAGAATTCGCCGTTCATAACCGCCTGTTTTTGGGAAAAGGCCTTGAGGTTCGAGAAAAGTTCGGGTGGAGTTGGGCCTGACTATGCATCACATCGATGGCGTTCTGAAGTTCTGAATGGCATTGGTGTCGGCGAATTCGGAACAACGGTCTTCAGTGTATTTGCCAACGGCGTTCATACCAAATATAACGGAGACGTCTTCCATTTTCGGCGGACGGACCGATTACAGCAACGAGTCCATTATCGATGTACGAAAATCTGTAAAGTTCGAACTATGTGATTGAAACTGCCAGCGGCCTTGTAGTGAAGTTTTAATTTTACGCAGTAACATATAGCGTCTAAGTTCGGAAGAGTTTTTCTATTCTCCGAAATTCATCGGGATATATCTTGAGGAGAGGTTTAATTGTAAAGCTTCGTAAACTATGCATTTTAAACGTAAATTTGCATGCAGACCCATCCGTAAGCCACATGAAGTTGTGAATCTAAGCATCCCCCTTGCAATATGTATCGACAAACTTCTTCAAATCCCTAACTGCTAACCCCTCTCCCTCCCACGCGCCCCTCAACAAGCCTTGAATCCTGCGTGCATTGGCTCTCTTCCTCCTGCCAACCGCGCCCCGCGCCTCGTCGACCACCTTCGCAATTTCCTCGCGTACAGCCTCGCGCGTGCTGAGTGGGGCGACTTGTCCGCCCGTGCGGAGTAGGGGCTTCTTCCCGAGGGCGCCGGTGCGGATTTGGATGAGCTCGAAGGCGACATCGAGCGTGAGTGAGAGATATGCGGCGTTAAAGGGCTGGTCAGAGGTGAAGGGGTAGCAGATCCTGATGTCAAAAGTGTTAGACCACGGTATATTTTTATAACCGGTACGTACATAGGAACACCGCTCGAAAGTGCTTCTGTCGTGCTTCCTTGTCCGCAGTGCGTGAGGAACCAGCCGAGTGCCTGCGGGGTATGTTTCATTCTTGTGAGAATCGAAGTCAACTTCAGGACAAAAACGAGCGACGCACTGGATGATTCAGAATATACTGCTGTGGTACCCACTTCGCGAGAAGACCCTTCGGCGAGGATTTGAGTCCTTCAGGAAGCTTCGCTGCTGGCGAGCCATAGGCGAAGATCTAAGGCGAAAAGAAGACGAGGGAATTAGACACAGTGAATGTTTCCGTATAATTTCGAAGGACTCACGAAAGGGAAGTCTTTCTCGATCATGATGTTGAGAATTTCCTCGACGAAGGAGTTGTCGGGAGGCCAATACGTCGATCCGAACGAGATCTAGAGAATCGACATACATAGGTTCAGCACTTCGAACTAAGAAAAAAAAGCAGAGCTAGACATACGAAAATGACAGACTCCTTGCCATACCTCTGCAACGCGCTCTCCAAAAACTCCGCAACTTCCTTCTGTTCTGCCTCATGTTCCACTTTTATGTGGCTTGAATTATCGTCGATCTTCTCCTTCACCAGCTCCCCGCGCTGGAAATCGACTGGCAGCGTTGGTCCGACGGAGAAGAATGCCTTGCCCATGTCGCCGAGCCACGAGCGTAGTGTCTCGATGAAGACAGACTCATAAGCTTCGGATGTGTTGATTACGGTGCCATCTGAGTCATTGAGTGTTCTGTAGGAATTTTTGTGTTACTAGATACTAACGGGGAAGAAAATAAGAAGACTCACTGGAAGAGTTTGCCTTCCATTGTGTTGAAGAGGGGCTCGGAGAAGGGGAGCTATTCGGCATTAAGGCAGAGGTAGAATGAGTGGTTGATAGAACAGTTACAAGATAGAATTTGCACCTCTTGAGGAAAACATTCATAGTCGAACATGGGTGGCATTCCCGGGATATGAATGACCTCTCCGGAGAAGCGCCCGTATTCCTGTCAACAGTAAGTTCCAAGCCAAAATATGAGAGGAAATCTGAACTGACAGCTTCGATGAACCTCTCCAACACAGCTCCCTCACCAGCTTCCTCGAAGTTCTTCTTTGCACGACCAGCTACATCGCCCAGCCCGCCGACGTTCTCGGGGCAGTAGTACCTAATGATAACAGGCGCGCTGCCTGTAACCCATGCGAAGATGGGTACACGGGTGCCAGTGAGGAGGCGCGTTAATTGGAGTTGAGCGGGAGCCAGAAACTATGGAATCGTTGCGTCAGGAAAATGGCAGACGAGAACAGATTATGCTGGGGACATACGTCTAAAATGACAGCCGACGGGAAGGGTGCGGGGTCGTAGACTTGGCCTGTGGTGCAGACGAGGGATTCGCCAACAACGAGGGCTTTGTATGGCGCGTCGTATACTGTTGTGTAGGCGGCGATGACTTTGGGAAGGTCGGCGTTGTCCCTCTTGGAGTTGAGGATAGAAATAATTCTGGTCGATCAAAAGACCAATTGCATCAGCTTCCAATTTCACACAAGTTAAAATCGACGCCAACCTAATGCGCTTCAATCCCTCTTCCTCGCCCTCACCATACTGTCTGGCAATTTCCGCCTTGACTTTGGCGAGAAGAAGCTCCGCGACGAAGAACGTCACGATGCTTCCGCTCGCTTTCTGAAGCTTGGCTGTGAAGACGCACAAAGGGCGCGTATGCCCCCAGAGGGGGAGAGAAACGACTACGATATGGCCCGCACTCATTGGATTCAACACGATTGGGCTTTCGCGTTCGTCTTGACGATACGGGGTCGTTCGGTGAGATAACGGGTCGATAAGGATTTATGGCACTTTTGCGGTTGTTTTTGAAACATTTCAAGTCGGCAAGCGGATTTGAGAGGCAGGTGCACGCGCAGGTGTACATACTTTCTTGCTGGAGAAACAAGTCCTACTTCGGTATCAGAAGGCCAGGATAAGCCTCGGAGCGATCTAGTTTTGGGAAGAGATCTGGCTCGCATCAGGCTCACGCCGAACTTCGAAGCGATCGCAGAAAAGTTCCCCCCCTGAGAGAGCGGGTATGGGCGGTGAGTCGATGTTGAATGACTGAAAGATATGCTTCTGGGGTCCTTATGATCCTGTTCGAAGTCAATAACATAAGGTCACATCCCGGCTATTCTTTTTGGACAGAAAGACCCCGTATACCGTTCGAATGTTGTCACCACGTCCCTGTTGTCTGGCTTCGTTCTCCAAAGAGGCTTATAAATTCTCAAGAAACGGCGATACTATGGAGAAACTTTGGTTATTATCAACACTTGGGAGACCGCGCCTAGTCTTCGAAGTACGTACAGTGCTTTGACCAGCAGCACTTTACCGTTCATGACGAAGAACTTAGACGACAGCTCGAAGAACGACGAAAAGGCCATGGATAGCGAAAAACCCACCTCTGATGCTGCCGTCATCGAAACTGTGATCGACGCCTCCAAGTCCGAAGACAAGTCGAAGAAAGATTCGGAGGCGTTCCCGCCTGTATCGTTCTTCTCTCTCTTCCGCTTTCAGACGCCCTTCGAGAGCGCGCTCAATCTCATTGGTCTCGTCGCCGCCGCGGCTGCAGGAGCTGCCCAGCCTCTGATGTCGCTCCTGTTTGGTAACCTTACGCAGGCGTTCATCCAGTTTGGAGCGGACGTGTCGCAGGGAAGAGACGTTACACAGTCCGCCCAGAAATTCAAGGATGCGTCAGCGAAGGACGCGATGTATATCTTCATCATTGGTGTGTAAGGTTTGCTCATACATGCTTGTGTCCGACTCATTCGATTGATTGATTTTCAGGTATCGGAATGGGAATCAGTACTTGGGCTTTCATGGCTATCTGGACGTATACGGGCGAGGTCAACGCGAAGCGCCTGCGTGAGCGATATCTTCAGGCTATCCTGCGCCAGGATATCGCCTATTTCGATAATGTTGGAGCAGGAGAGGTGGCCACTCGCATTCAATCTGATACTCGTAAGTTTGTCATATCTAACTGCCTTTTTAAAATCAACGCTAATTTGTACCGTCAACAGACTTGGTACAGCAAGGCACTTCTGAAAAGGTAGCCATGGCAGTTGAACAATTCTCTTCCTTCGTTACTGGATTTGTCGGTATGTTTCTATCTCTGACAAACGTATCGTTGACTTATTCCAAATTCTAGTTGCCTACATCCGCTCCTGGCGGCTCGCCCTTGCTCTCACATCTATTCTCCCCTGCATCGTCCTCACCGGCGCGATCATGTCCACATTGATGTCTCGCTCCATGCAGCAGTCGCTCTCGCACTTGGCAGCAGGAGGGACGCTCGCCGAAGAGGTCATCGCGTCTATTCGTACCTTGCAGGCGTTTGGGGCGCAAACGAGGCTAGGGGCGATGTATAACGAATTCAACAAGAAAGCCCTGGGAATTGAGATGCGCACTGCGGGGATCCATGGCATTGGATTGGGTTGTTTCTATTTTGTGGTTTATGCTGCATATGGGCTCGGTACGTTCTCTTTCTTGCTTTGTACATTGGTGAGACCTCAATACTAAAGGTAAATCGCAGCATTTTACTACGGTACTACGCTCATCCTCGACGGCAAAGCTACCGTTGGTGTCGTAGTAAACGTGTTCATGTCGATTCTTACTGGATCGTATGCCCTCGTTCTTCTTGGACCCGAGCAGCAGGCGATTGCCCAGGCCCAGGGAGCAGCTGCAAAGCTCTACGCTACCATTGATCGAGTCCCCACAATTGATTCGCTTTCCGACGAAGGTGTTCAACTAGACGACGAGACGAAAGATAATGAAAAGTCAACGAAGAAGGGCCACGTTAGACTCGAGAACGTCGTATTCAGATATCCCAGCCGTCCTGATGTGCCCATCTTGAATGGTTCGTGCAATTCATTGTCTCCGATAATACCTCTTTCGTTTGGGTCTGACGTTCTGGCATGCAGGACTCACCCTCGAATTCGAAGCCGGAAAAACCAGCGCATTAGTAGGCTCGTCGGGCTCTGGTAAATCTACCATCATCAATCTTCTTGAGCGGTTCTACGATCCCCTCTCTGGATCCGTCCTGCTGGACGGCCACGATCTGCTTACCCTCAACGTACGCTGGCTGCGATCGCAAATAGGTTTAGTTGCGCAGGAGCCGGTGCTGTTTGCAACGAGCATCCGGGAGAATGTTGCGCATGGGCTGATTGGGAGCAGATTCGCGGCGGTAGATGGCGAGGAGAGGGAAAGAATGATCAAGGAGGCATGCATTAAAGCGAATGCGCACGAATTTGTGACGGCGTTGCCTCAAGGATATGATACTCTTGTGGGCGAAAGAGGGTTTTTGTTATCTGGTGGCCAGAAGCGTAAGTCTACATTTTCTCAACATACCTCAGCATTATCTTACAATTTGAATAGAGCGTATTGCTATCGCACGCGCTATCGTATCCGACCCACGTATTCTCCTCCTCGACGAAGCTACCTCAGCACTCGACACTCGATCTGAAGGCATTGTCCAAAACGCGCTCGACAAAGCTGCTGCAGGACGCACCACCATCGTCGTAGCGCATCGCCTGTCGACAGTCAGAGATGCGGATCATATATACGTGATGGGCCAAGGCGCTGTCCTTGAATATGGGACGCACAACGAGCTCCTTCAGAATCCAGAGGGCGCATATTCGAAACTCGTCGCAGCGCAGAAGCTCCGCGAGGCTCAAGATGGAGTCGACATCGACGCTCAGCCACAGGAGATGCTCATCCAACCTTTGCAAAGAAACGTCAGCGGCGTCTCGCTTGGTAACGTCTCCGAAAAACCCTCAGTCAGCGACCCAGCAAAGGAAGAAGAAAAGACTGCTCTCGTCCCTGTACCGCCCAAAGCTTACTCCATGACCTATCTCTTCCGGCGCATGGGCCGCATTGGCAAGCCCAACTGGCCGCTGTATGTATATGGTGGCCTCGGTGCGGTTGCGGTGGGCTGCGTGTACCCTGCTTTTGGAATCGTGTACGCACGCGCGGTGACCACGTTCCAGATCGTGCCGGACGACGCGGTAGCGAGGCATGAGCTGAGGGCGGAGGGGAATAGGAATGCGCTGTGGTTCTTCGTTATTGCGCTGTTGTCGACGGCGGCTATGGCAGTTCAGACGTTCTTTTTGGCACGGTCGGCCGCGGCATTGACGAGTACGTTAAGATATTTGAGCTTCAAATCAATTTTGAGGCAGGATAGTGAGTGTTTGTTTTCCTTCGTGCTACTCGACTTTCAATCTCATATTTTTTTTAGTCGAATTCTTCGATCAGGAGCGCAATAGCGTAAGTCGTACTTTGCTTCGATGTTACAACGGCATCTAACATCTCTGCAAACATTAGACCGGATCCCTCACTTCCGGACTCAGTTCGAACACGCAGAAAGTAAACGGGCTTGCAGGCATCACTCTCGGCAGCATTATCCAAAGCTGCACTACTATTATCGCCGGTATGGTCATTGGCCTCGCGTTCGCGCCTCGTCTTGCAGCTGTCGCCATTGCTTCACTCCCCTTCGTCATTGGGTCTGGATACGTACGCCTCCGCGTCGTCGTCCTCAAAGACGAAGTCAACAAGCAGGCACACGATGAATCCGCGCAGATGGCGTGCGAGGCCGTTGGGGCGATACGCACGGTAGCGTCGCTGACTCGAGAGAACGATTGCTGTGCAATTTACGAGAAGAGCTTGGAAGCGCCGTTGAGGCGCGCGACACATGCGGGTGTGGGAAGCACACTTGCGTATGCGCTGTCACAGGCATTGACGTTCTTCGTGATCTCCTTGGTATTTTGGTATGGGTCGCGGCTGGTTGCGGATAGGGTATACAATTCGAACGAGTTCTTTGTTTGTTTGATGTCGGTGGTATTCAGTGCCATTCAAGCTGGAAGGTATTCTTCGCCTTCTCATTTAACTTACTTCTGCTCACTGAACGATGTTCTAGTGTTTTCGGTTTTGTGCCCGATATCTCCGCAGCAAAGGGCGGTGCTTCTGAAATAATCACCCTACTAGACTCGATGCCCGCCATAGATGCCGAGTCAACAAAAGGAAAGGTCCCACAAGACGTCGCCGGCGAGATCCAGTTCCAAGATGTACATTTCCAATATCCGACGCGTCCGTCTGTCAAGGTCTTAAGAGGCTTGAACATCATTGCGAAGCCAGGCACGTATGTCGCGCTTGTGGGGAGCTCTGGGTGTGGGAAGAGCACGGTTATCCAGCTGTTGGAGCATTTCTACGGCCCCGTTGCAGGACGCGTCTTGGTGAGTTGGTTGTCAGAGATGAATTGATTCTATTTTGATTCTTATCAATGCCGAACAACAGATGGACGGTGTTCCTATTGATGAGTACAACGTCCAAGAATACCGGAAACACCTCGCGCTCGTATCCCAGGAACCAACGCTTTATGCCGGCACCATCCGCTTCAATATCTTGTTGGGTGCGACGAAGCCCGCTGAAGAAGTTACCCAAGCTGAGCTTGATGATGCTTGCCGCAAGGCTAATATCCTGGAGTTCATCAACTCCTTACCTGAGTAAGGCAATCTCCTATATTCTGAATTCATTAGGCTGAGCCGTTTACTATAGCGGGTTTGAAACGAATGTAGGTGGGAAAGGAGCACAGCTATCTGGAGGCCAAAAACGTCAGTGTCCGAGTTTGTGGCTGAAGCTCCCTCATGCTGATATTCCTATCACTTCTTCATTCAGAACGCGTCGCTATCGCGCGCGCATTACTACGGAATCCAAATGTCTTGCTCCTTGACGAGGCGTAAGTGTCATGTTACATTCGCATTCTGAACCCCACATTTATCCTGTCTTTCCTTGAACAGCACGTCCGCCCTTGATTCACAGTCCGAGAAAGTGGTCCAGGAGGCTCTAGACCAAGCTGCGAAAGGACGCACAACAATCGCTATCGCACATCGACTCTCCACGATTCAGAACGCAGATTGCATGTACGTTATTCATTAGATCCCTGATTAGGCCAATGCCAAGGAAGCTAACTATTCGTAGATATTTCTTGCAAGATGGACGTGTGTTGGAGTCTGGAACCCATGATCAGCTAAGTGCGAGACGAGGCGCTTATTGGGAATATACTCAGCAACAACAGTTGTCAAAATCTGACTGAGACCGCCTTTGATTGGTAGGACAGATTGTATTCCTTGTGTAGAATATTTTTAGAGTACTTGCTGGGTGCCTTCCCATAGCGTTTAGGAACTCGGATTGTTTTCTAAACGTTAAGCAAACGAAGTCCAATGGTCTATGTAGTACCACAGAATTCTTCAAATTCTGAACACAAAAAATTTACTGCCTCTTGTTTCTAAGTCGACGAAAAACAGCCTTTCCGCTCACTCGTATGTTAACTTGATACCTTCAACCTACACTTTGTGTATTGTTTAATTGAGTCTACAATGGGGAAAGCTCCGAGGACGCTCTGGAGCGCATCATACCAACCAGTAGGTGGGTTGGAGTGGGACCTTTTATCCGAAAACAGGTTAATCGCCGTGAAACGAGGCGGGTAGAGGACCCTCATCCAAATCAAGGTTTAGAAACGGGTCGTTGTAGTTGATGCTTGTCATCTTCTCTCCTTTTAGACAACGACATATCGGCCAGGGAGATTACAGAAGAATCAGTTTTTAAATGTTACGGGAACTTGAAGGCATCTATTCTCACTGGCGTACCCTTTGTCCGGTATATGGTCCGAATTTACCGTTTATTTTTAGTAAAAGGTTGCTACAATATTCAGCGTTAGAATATTGCACCCGGTATAAGAAATCATTTAAGCACTAGGGCATCTTCATGTACAGGAAGTATCATGGTACAAATTTTCGAGATTTTTAAGGGCACGAGTGCAAAGGCAAGCGGAATAATTGCAGGCGCCCGTGGCGGCCTAAAATCCAATAAAAGGGCCTAACGTAATCTGTCCGGAACTTTGCGGATGACTTTCTTCGGTTTTATTGCTTCTCACGAACCACGTTCTAATTTTCTACCGTCGCTAGTTACTTATGTCGGCCCCAAGCCTCGAGTATCCGTTCTCACTGCTTTTCCGTAACCCGCTACCATCTCATGTCTATACCACACGAACTTTTTGCACCCGATCCCGCCTATATCGCGTATGCCACAGAAAACCTGGTCTTTCGGAAATGGTCGGCTGGTCAGTATCATCACTTACGCCTCCGGTACTCGTCTGACGCACACGATTGGCTCCAATTGACAGTGGCCACCCAAGTGTTACTTGTATACGAGTATACAATTACGTTTCGTAGCGAAATTCGTTACATTTGGGGGTGCTTCTAACATCCAAGTTGTGCTTGAAGACCCACTGTCTTACTGTCGGTCTCCTCAGAAGCCCCGTTTCCTTTGTTAAAGCGATATACCTCTTCTCACGATACTACGGATTGGTGGTGCAAGCGTGAGCCGGAGGTTTACTTTGAGGTGCTGATTATCATCTCAAATGAACGGTCGTTTCTTTGCAGTGTGAATTTATACCTGGTATCAGGGCCACTAGCGAAGCTAGACATTCCGGAACATGTCTGCAGGAGGTGGTTTTATTTTCTTATTTCGTCGGGATGCACTTTGGCTGCAGCGCTGGATGCGATCTTGATGCTACGAGGTACGCCTGGAGTTTCATGACGAAGATCGGCATGAACTGATACAATCCATAATTTCCAGTCTATGCCCTGTACCTTCAAGATGATAGAGTGGGTCTCTTTCTAGCAGCGCTGTTTAGCGCACAACGAGTGGTGGAGGGCATTTTAGCACCCATAGTTCTTGATGTGCCGCTTGATTCGATTTGCGACTTGCGCAAGACGCACAAAGCCTCAATTTATTTTGGGTGAGTGCATCCAAAATGGCTCAACGATCTCCGAACCTTTACGAACGCCGCTCAGAATATCAATAATGATAAAACATACGATATTACTTGTAATGACGTTGGCAAAGCGGAAGTTAGCGGCCCTTGGTGCGCCTGTCGTACGCCTGGTCCGGCGCGATGGCATTTGGGTGGTGGTCCTTCTTTTTGGTATGCTGCGACCATTTTTTCCTATCGTTATTCTGTTGAATACTCCACTCGTAGCCATATTCGCAACCATCATCCCATATTCTTTCGTCAAACAGGTTGCCAAAGCACATGTTGTGTTTGGGTACGCTGCTTCGAATGGGAATACTACGACACTATGAAAGCTCATTCCTTTTTCTTTGCAGGTGGCCCATGTCATTGATATCGATTCTTGTGAGCCTCTGCTGTTTCATTCCACACCTGAGCGACCTGATGAGAATTTTGGCTGACTCTTTTCAGTGTTGTAGGATGATCATGAATATGCAGCAATTAAACGTCAATACCAGTGACGAAAACGAAGAGAGCGAGCTCACAACATGCACATCAAGCAAGTTGGATGAGTTTGCACTTTATACATTAGATTCAGATATTTAGATAATGTACTATTCAGAAGGATATTGATTGCTGTCCGTGATAGGTCAGAACATTAGGTGCGATACATGTACGCTTGTATTTGTACCGTCATATCCATTACCTCGCCTTGAGGTGTTCGAACATACGATAGAGTACCGTTCATGTTACTAGGATTGAACTTGTAAAGTAGATAATACAATAAAGTGGCTAGAGTATGGCCGTGGATGAATAAGGCCATGATGCTCTTTACCCTGGAGGCAAAGCCTAGGGCGGTTGCTGAGGCGGTTAAGTTGTAGCCTTCATTGACCCCTTGAGGCTGCCATGAGGACTTAGGTAATCCTCTATCCGAATGCTCAAAGACTTCAGGTTCCTGCGTCGTGCGCCACTCCACCGGTCTGGTGGCTGTTTTATCAAATTTTAGTAACAGATATATCTGGTTTTTTTAATATGGGTGATTCAAGTAAGACTGGCCTTGCGCTGACCGGAAATTTTTGAGTATGTGTTATGTTTTTGCACAAAAACTTGCTTAACGAAAAAACCTATTGGTTCTACACGTTGTACAACTATATGCACAACGTGGTCGAGGACGAATAGTACTTCACATCATCACATTAAAAATGCCATATTATTTTCTTACTCAGATTACAACGTGGCTGAACTGCCCAGCAAGCTACGCTTGCACCGCCTTAAGGGCAGTTGAAATTTACCGGTGTTATCTTACGTATCTTGATTGGCTTACATAATGGCCACGTCAATCACTCGTTACGGCGGTTTCTTGCTTTTCTGCTTTCTCTGTTCATCGACCTCCTGATTCAACGTTTGTCTTGGCTGTCCGTGCGGCGCTCTGGTTCAAACCAACCCTCAGAAAGAACTCGGTCGACTCAATTACATTTGTCTCTGCCTGCAGGGAGATGCAGATGCACTGAGGAACAGTCACTTACAACTTGCAGTTCAGTTTTACTAGGACACGATCTGAGCTGTTACTGAGAACATTGACCTATGTGTTATCCATGATTATCGATTATCCGCCATGCGGATTTGGGAAATAACGCGCCAAATCGTTTGCCGGTGAATCAAAGATGCCAGAAAGACATCGATCGGAGTCGTCGATCGTTTAATCTCAAGCTTGCTTGTTGCGCGCTGGATCCTCAACTTGTGCGATTTCCTCAAAATTCAGCGCTGTTCAAGATATGTTACTACATATTCGGTTTCCAGCGCTGGAAAGAAATCGCTCCAGCGCGTCCCAAGAAATACCTGAATGTTGGTAAGTAAACGATCATGTACATCTAGGTGAAAGACACGATGGCCAAACTAACGAAAATACCGTGTAGGTATAAAATCCCCTCTCACATCTGTCTCTTTCTTTCCCTCATACCACCATCATCTCGCCCAATCTCTTCCCATATCACCAATTTAAAAGCTTCAGTAATCAACATTCCATGCTCACTCCATACGGTTGGTCCACCCTTCGCTATGGGACCGCGGGCTCTGTCCTCAAACTCGCCTTAACCACCGTTCTCCTCGCTCTCAACTCTGGGGATAAGCGAGCCCTCTCCGAGGACCACAAGGCGGGAATCGCGTTCTTTGCCGGTGTCGCTGGAGCTATTAGCCTCGCCGCCGTCGCCCCCAACATCCAGCTCTTCACCAACGGTCATCTCGCCAAGCCTCAACACTACAAATCTACCCCCCTCAAGGCTACACGTACCCGTTCTAGGGCGAAGCCTACCAAGACCAAGGATTTCGCCTCTGGGCCCACTGGGAAACCTAGGAATGCAGTCTTCGCCCTCGTCATGTGCGTTATGGTCGCTGGCGGTCAGGCTGCTATGGTTCTAGGACAAGGCTCCTCTTCCTCATCTGGCGGGGAAGGCGAGGATGGTAACGGCTTTGACGACACCTCTTCTGGGGGAGAGGATTTAGTCAACGGTTCTGGTTAGTTAACCCGCCGTGTCGTCGTTTCCTTTTACTTACCCTCATCCTTCTCAGGTGACGACTCTTCTGCTCCTGACCGCTCCTCATATGATCCTTCTGGCGTCGATGGGACTTTGAGTATGTTTTCGTCACATCGCCTTTACACTTCATCCTGATCAACATGTTTCTTCAAGCTTCAAACGTATCGCCCAAGAAGCTCGACCAAGGCTTCAAGGGGGGCTCTCCTCCCCCTCCCCCTCCTCCTTCGCAGACGGTCTCTGGTTCTGACGATCGGGACCGGCGTGGCAAGTTCTATGGTCTGGACTGGCGTGCTCTTATTGTCGCCGCCGCTGTCGTGGCCGCTCTCAAGAAGCTCAAGGCGGGAAAGCGAGAAATTGGCTTGGACGTCCGACAATCCTTCCAAGGCGTTTTCGAGATCCAGAACGATTCAACCAGCCAAATTCGCGACGTCGTCGGTGCTATCGTCCTCGGAAACACCTCGCACGTTGCTATTTCATCATCTACTTCTTCGTTGTTTCGCTATGACTCTACGGACCTCGTCACAATCATGGACGACAAGGACAAGCAACTTGCTCTCGTCAAGGACAAACAATTGGCGCTCATCTACGACTTTGCTACCACCAACATCTGCCAGATACCCGAGGTGTTCGCCACTGCCAATGAAGTCGGCATCGATCTCCCCCTCTTCGAGCACGGGATCGATAACTCTTATGTCACCTTGACTTTTCCTCGGGTGGAGATAGAGCAAGTCGTCGCGCTCGGCTCTGACGTCATCGACAACTGCTCTGTACAACGATGGGTATCCTATTACGCGAGGCGGACGACGACTTTCATGAGATACATCTTCTCTTTCGTCTGCTACGCGCTCATCGCTTTTCTCCTCGGCGTCGTTCGTTATTTGGTTCTGACCATCACGGAATGGAATGCTGAACAGGTATGTCGTCATTTTGGTTGGTCGTCTATGTACCTAACCTCTTTCTTAGCTCGCTGCAGCGGAGCCCGACAAGATGGACACGCAGACCCCCGACGGTGTGCAACCTATACCCAAGCTCGCTCTCAACCAAGCACCCATCGAACTTTCTACCGCCATTATTGACGACGACGACGAAGAAGAAGAAGACGGGCTTGTGTACGAGCCTCAGTCAGAGCCCATTCTCGAGGAGGACGAGGAAGGGCTCGCGTCTGTCATCGAGGAGACCATCGCTCTAGAGCTCACCGTCGAGGATACTGTTGTCGAGACGAGTTTGACGGAGGAGATTATCGTCGAAAAGGTCTTTAATGAGGAAGTAGCTGTCATGGTCGAGGAGACCACCGTCAAGGGCTGCGACATCGAGTCCAGCGTCGAAGTTGTCGTCGAGGACGTGGCCGAGGATGTCATGAAGAAAACTGTCACGGATTTGGTTGAGGACGTCGCCAGGAAGATCACAGAAGACATCATCAATGACACCGTCATAGTCGAAGATACCTCAGTCGTCGCGTCGAATGTGGTCGCCGAGTCGATCTCTGTGAGTTCTCTGATCATATATTCCCATGAACGAATCCTGATATTCGTTCTATTCTATTGCAGTCTTCCAACTCTTTCTCTGTTAATGTGAATACTGTCCGCGTCACCGAGGTCGCTTCTTCTATCCCCATCAATACCGCTACCTCTACTGCCACTATCAGCGAACAAACGTCAACAATCCCTCAGCTCTTTTCTATCCCTGTCTTCGGTGGGGAACGCTCTCAGCATCGTCATCGTGGTGGTGGTCGCCGCAACCGTGCTGTGCGCGGATACGGCGGACAGGTGGTGGCGAATGGCTCTCTGTTTTGAACGGCTTCAACCCTTCTTCATCGTGGTTCTACTCCAGCAAACTTGGACACATTCAGTCTTTCAATCGCGCTACAATAGGTCTCAGGATACGTACTCACTTTCGAATTCGGCCTCTACGAGCGACATTCCCTGCGGGTAACGGATCGCCGATCTGCTGACGAGTCGGTCGATGGTCCTCCCCTTCCGGTGGAAGCATTATCTGACGAGATGGTGTCGCCACCGCATCACCCTTCCTTGGCGCGGCTGGGAAGCTGACGAGCATTCTGGTCCCGCTATTGGAGCGTGGTGTTCGGTTGTGCTGTGGATGTGACTACGCTGACGCGCGTATGTTGCCTTTATAAGCACGCCGAGGAAGGAGCCCTGCATCCGGCCATTGAACATTGTTCGTACTTGAACACTACCGCTGCCGCCAACTTCCATTCGCTTGCCGTATCCTGACTTACCCATATTTGCACCCGAACACGATCCAGAAGACGAAGAGATTATCGCCACCCAAAACATTTCCAAAAGCCTCATTCGCTATTCGTCCTTTTCCGTCCGACGATATCCTCCTCCATTCGACGTCATCCTCTGTCTGACGACTTCCTTTCTCGATCCATATAAATTATTCTTATCCTTATTTCTATTTCTATATCCTTTTCTTATTATATCTCATCGTCTTCAATTCCTCCACCGTCATCTCCATGCCATTGCCTCGACCTTGTTGGTATATCGCCTCCTGTAGTCCTCTTGTGGTTCATATTTTTTCCTGCTCGTATCTCGTCATCTGTAGGCCATTTGTATGTATCACTTCATGTAGTCTTTCTGGCCAGTATCATCCTAATATTCCGGAATCGTATCGTTATTTCTCTCCCATTTTGTGTTAGATTTGAGATCTTCTTTAATTATAATTATCGAGCTGCATGATTATAGAGCTGCCGTTACGCTGTCGTTCGTTGAACTTCTGTGTTTGATCTGCTAATTGAGACGCTTATGAGGTACTAGAAAAGTAGGGAGGGGGGGGGATACATGCTGCTTTCGCCCTTTTGACGCTCTTAACGCTTGTACATCAGCATGGTTTGAGTATATTTATAAAACTCTTTTAATTTCAATACATAAAGCGTGGCACGACGGTGATCTCAGCATCATCTGTTATGCTTTCTGTGAGCTGCGTCATTTTGATCACCATTTCGGGCTCGTTCTTCTCATGTCAATGTTAGGGTAGGTATAGATTAAATCTGTGAGAATGAACTTACTGGTTGGTCTGACCCATCCTGGGGAAACATATCTGACGCGTTGTCACGTCCGGGTAGTGCCATGATAGACGTAGCATACATTCTGGCCTCACGGAGTGCCGCTCTTGAATTGAGCCTGGGGAGTATTTGTATCCGAATCAGACGCGTTGAAAGAAATTCGGACTACTCACGAAGCAAGCAATGAGTTCGAATACACTAATAAATATGGAACTTCAGCATGAGGAACAAGTCGGAAATTTTGTCGTACTTACGCTGTGCAAGACAGGTGAAAACCGCAAGCCAAACGACTTTGTATGTGTAGTATTATGCAGGTGAGGAGGGTATAGTGAAAAAGCGAAATAACTCACGGCTATTTGGTATAGCCAAGAACTAGCCAAAGAATGAGCTGAATGACTATGTCTAAGGCGAGAAATGGAACTGACGCAGATCATCGTGGCAGCACTTGCGATACTGTTCAAAAGGCCGGTTTCTGTGAATGGATTATAAGTACAGTTCCATGTCCTTAGAGGCTGCGCAAATAAAATAATCTGGAAAGACGACTTACGGATGGTCCACACCATTATCTTGTCTATCGCCTGCGTTGTCCTAGGAAGGGTCAATACAACCACACGAGGATATCGAAACTGTTTATCTACCTTTTCACCGTCGATTTAGTCTTGAGTTTTGAAAGGAAGTAACAAAGCGACGCGGAGATAATTACATCGACGGAGACTCCAATGCTGAGTGCGGTGGTTAGAAGCCATTTCCAGTCTTCTTCATACTGGACAAGGGAGGTCATCTGAATAGCTTTGATGGATGAAACGAGGGTTGTTGAGAAATGCAGCAACGACATGAGCCAGCAAAAAATGGGAACGATGAGTTTCCCTCCGCTGACTATTCTTATGCGCTCTGCGTAGAAAATCTGATGGTCTTGGGGTAAGTGGGACTGAACGGAGGATGCGATACGAAACAGAATTGGATACCTGAACAGTGGGCCCGATAATTGCAGTGAAAAGAATGGCCACTGAAAGCGAAGTCGGTAGTCTGATGAAGACCTGTAGATCTCCGTAACCAATGACGGCGTAGTCGTATATAGTGTGCATGATGGATATGCAATGAGCTAGTTCCAAGAGCCTGTATAAAGTTCTGTGAGTCGGTCAAGAAAATCATCCCAAAGGAAGTGAGGAAGAGTCACCATATAAAACCCACCTGGAAGAAACGGACTGTCAGTGTTCTAAACTCAGTATAGGCGCTGTGCAACCTTACTAGTATTTTGAGCTGGATGCGATCCTCTGGAAACTTCATGTAATACAGGTACGTTTGCAGGGTGAGGATGCCAAATAAAATGCATGACAAGAGGATCCCAATGAGCAGGGCGCCGAGGGTTGGTTGCAAGAACGAGGAGCCCAATGTGGTGGGCATGATTGAGGCGTCGAGGAAAGGACTTAACTGCTATCAATTTATCATGGTGACCATCGCTTTATCTATGCTCCCTGTTGTACTAACGAAGGATTGGAACATCGGTATCAGATACCTTTTGATCTTCTTCTTCGAAGGGTGTTGTTGTGGGAGTGGAAATAGGACGTGGGCATGCGTTTGCTCTATTTGATACTGTCTACTACACATCACTACCGTTAAAATGACTAATGGCTTGATGCGCGGTTAATTTTAGATTATCGTCTCGTCTCGTCTTCTGCTCCACCAAGACATGATCTAATTTTGTTGGAAAATTTTCACTTGATAGAATCTCACCTATTCTGATGTCCGAGTCGACGGAAAATACAGGTTGTTTAGCTTTCTGTCTTTGCTTTGAGAAATCTCCAGCCTTATCCGAAACTAAATAGCTCAGGCAAGTGTTGATTGGATCTGCTGTGTTAGCATAATCTGCGGGAAAGTGATCGATTCCTTGGTTAGATCAGGTGAGAAAAGATGGGGAGGTTGTAGATCCTGTATAGTTGGTCGAGGACGATAGATGAAAGAGGACGAACATAAGAGGCGCGCGAACGGGTCCTTGCCGAATACGGAAGCTGGCGCTTACTGGCAATGACGTAGCGAGCATGTTACCCCCCGACATCAAATGGTCTGTGCGTCCCGCCCTCGCAAAGTCATTAAACACTCCAGTCTCTCTTTCCTGGTCGTTCCGTTCGTTCCGTTCCCCAACCGCCACTATGATCTCCCATTCTTTCTATCCTTTGTCAACCATTTGCATTATCGCGATTCAATTTATAGCTCAACAGTAATTTGGTTGTTGTACTCGCATACATCCGCTATGTATCGTTTTCAAGGTTGATATCTACGGACCCTCATCACATTAGGACTGGTGGTCACATCCGACAAAGTCTATAAATACGTTGCCATTGGGTATGTGGTATTGTACGCGCGTCCTCCACCAACCTTAGACTTGCATCAATTTTGCCCCGGTGCAGAAATTTGAATTTCGGATGTTGGTGGGTTCATGTTTTGTTCTCGTTCTGATGAACATTCTTGACAACCATTCACAGCTTGCTGTTTATCGCCCGAAGTTGACGCTGCCTTTTCAGGTGTTTACTGAAGCGTGAGAACTTATGTGTCAGCCAAAAGTATGGGGTGAGGGAACAAGGGTGTGTTCAACGCCGGCCATGGCGCAAGCACAACTCCCGCCTCCCAGTCTCCAAGAGGCGACGAAAAACTCGACGGTTGCATGGCAAGAGCACCTTGAGTCCCTTTTCCATCACGCGAAGGATCGCTTTCCCGATGTTGTCTGGGAGCTCGTCGGCGAGGACGATGACGACCGCCACGTTTACGACGAGGTCTGGGGCCATAAAGGTGTGTTTTCTCTCAAAATCCGTTGGGCGTTGCTGAGACAGCCTCAGCCATCGTGTATGCACGCGCACCACCCAGTTTCCAGAACCGTTACTTCGCCGTCCGATCGGCCGACTCGACCACCGCCTTATCCTACAACGACGACGACGATGCCGACCCCGCCCAATCGGCTCTCTCCCTAGGCCTCGATGTCGCCCTCGTTGGTCGCACCCCATCTCCCTCAAATGCACCTCACCAGACCTCCTCATTGTTGCGTATCACCACATCCATCAATCCTGCGCTTTTTTCCAACGAACTCGAGTACCTATACACGGGAAAGGGCTTTGGCGAGGCGTTCGAGTTCCTCTTCGACTCCAATGATGCCCGGGAACACGCCTTTACCTCGGGAGTCGATGCAGATGATGCCGAGGCCATGCGCATCGACAAGCTTCGCAAGGACCTTGTCTTCATGTGGCGCTCCCGCCTCTACTCCGACGTCCGTATCGCGCTTACAGGCAACTTCGGACCTTCTTCGGGCGCCAACCACGAAAGCACGACTGCCATCTTCTCATCGCACCGTTTCATCCTCGTCTCGCGCTGCACCTACTTTTACAACGCCCTCGTCGCATGGCCCACTGCTCGCGCCGCCCCTGGCGAGCCTCCGACCCTCACACTCCCATCACCGCCATTTACCCCCGCCAGCGTTCATTTCACGCTTGGATTCCTTTATACCGGCACGCTTATCTTCTCACATCGGTCGTACGACCTTGCTACAGCATTTGCCATCCTGCGCTCCGCCATGTACCTCGACCTCGACACCTTACACGACGAAATCCAGGCACGCGTCGCTCAGGAAATGATGCACGGTCTCTTTCACGCATTCCTGCCTTTTACAGAGTACGAGGCGCTCACTCAGGGGCGCTGGGGTACTGGTGGATGTCGCTGTCGACAATGTGCGCGCCGTGCGCCACGCATTCTTTCCTTTGCTGTCGCCGATGACGTCCATAATACCCTTCTGGAGCGGGGCGCACGTAGAGCGCTCGTGGGTCTGTTTGGGGAAGGTTGGGTCACGCAAGAATTCTCTGCTTTACCCCAGAAGCTGCGTGAATCGCTCATGAAGGGTGTTCACAAGCGCACCACGCCGGAAAATGCCCTCCCGTTGCTTTTTGCCGCTCAACATGCGCTACACAAGCTCGGGGCGAGCATCGAGCCATGGGCTGATATTGTCCGCGAGGATCTGGGTATAGGACTCAATCGGATTGACGAGATCATGGCGCACGAGGCGGAAGCGGTGTTTGCTACTGAAGAATGGTGTGCTATTGTTGAGGGCGATGGTGTTCGCTTTGAGGATGGCGAGCGCGTCGAGTGGGCCATGCAGAGTGTTCTACGCGGCGTTAAGGAGGCGTGGGCTCCCACATTATATCAGGTACGCTTATTTTATCACCCATTATCGTCATGTTGATTTTCCTTTGTATTTTCTAGACGCTAGTTTCGGCAATTCTATTGCGCCCTCATCCGACTGAGGCGAATGCACCCCTGCTTTCTGCAACATCCCATATCCGTGTGCAAGTTGAACAAACTCGTCTCGAGCTTCTCAAATGGATCGGCAAGCGATGGCTTTCAGTGCGTCAGGAGCGTGGATTCGACGCACTCGAAGGATGGAGCTTGAAGGAGATTAGTGATCGTAAGCATCGATCTATCGCACCGTATAAAAAATCTAACCTCCACATTTGTAGACATCGAAGTACCTATTGACGATCTCCTCTCTCCACCGTCCTATTCTTCTCCGCAGAGGCGTACACCAACACACCTTCGACCCGCCTCTGCCCATCCACATACATCCAAAGCGGATGCAGCGAGTGAAACCGGGGGAAGCATGCGCGCGAGCGTGCTCAGCCGCGTCGCAGGGTCCACCTCCGGATCGAGGCCGAGCGCAGGTGGGGCTGCTTCTGCACACACCGCACGTACAGGCGCAAGATCACCTCGCGCTGGAGCGCCCTCGGTACATAGCTTGGCGAGTAGGGACAGCACGCTGAGCAGTCGCAGTAGCATTGCATCGACTGCTACAGCGAGCACCATGACGCTGAGCCGGCGTCCTGCTCCTGCGGCCGGCGCGACCCCACGGATGTCGCCGGCGCGCCGGATCGCGGCGGAGGTGAGGATGAAGGAGCGTCCGGATTCAAAGCTCACGCCTGAGGAGGGAATACATGGGGATGAGGAGGATAAAGAAGAGGAGGAGAGGAGAAAGACTCCGAGGGTCGTTGAACCTGAGGAGGAAGAGGAGGAATATGCAGAGGACGAAGGCCGGAGTGAGCTTGGTGTGGACGAGGAGCAGAGGGTAGATGCCACGACTCCTGAACCGAGCGAGAGGGGAGATGTTGGGGATGAGCAGGACAAGGTAGCTTCTCAAACATCACCAGCACCTCTCAAGAAGACACTCATCACACGAGCATCTCTCACGTCTCTCAAGAGCTCGGCATCAAAGACAGGCGCGACCGCGACCACTACCCCTGTTAAGCGTACACCGTCGAAGCCGGTACAAGACAAGGGCAAGGCGAAAGAAGCTACCCCTTCGCTCCGCTCGCGCACGACGTCTGCGACTTCGACCACCGCTAGCCTCTCACCAAGTGTGCGTGCCCGCGCGCCTACCAGCAGATCGACGACTGTGAAGAGTCCTGGGCCAGGCCCGCGACCCAGTTCACGCGCAAGCACCACTTCTACCCTCGCTGGACGCTCGAGGCTCACCGTGGGCACGCCTAAAAACCCCTCGTCAACTGCAGCTGCCACCGCGACGTCTCCGCGCATACCCCGAACGCCACGCACACCGTCGCGGCCCACATCGCGTATTTCTACGCGATCTATATCTGGAGGAGGAGCGCGTCCCGCGTCGAGTGTATCTGCGACGACGGACAGTTATAGGACTGCGAGCTCAGGTGGGACTGCGACGGGTACTGGCACGCGGTCACGTCGTACGTCGGCGGCAAGCACCCTCAGCACCCTAAGCAAGCATACAGCAACGACGACAACGACGACGACGACGGGCACTGGCCGTGGATCCCCGTTAGAGGAGAGGCGGAGACGTGTGTCGGCGACGAGTGTTAACTCTGTTGCGAGTGCGAGATCGGCTGCAGGTCGTGCTGCGAGGACGACGAGTGGACCAACGCCTGTGCGGAAAACTGGAGAGAAACTGCTGAGCCCGGCGGCGGCGATCGCTGCTGCGGCTAAGTCGCGTCCTGGCTCGGTCAAAGCTTCCGCGTCTGGTGGATCGACGTCAAGTGGGGGTTCGCAAGGCAAAGTGATTGTGAAGAAGCCGGTGACGGTGGTGGATGCGCCAAAGGTGGACGAACCTATGCCACCGCCAGAATCAAAGATGGATGAGGAAGAGGAAGGAGATACCACGATCCGGATGCCGCTCAGTGATGAAGCGGACAAGGAGAACAAGACTCCTGCAGCGCAACCTGAAAAGGAAATCGTCGAGAAGGAAGTGCTACCACCTCCAGAGGAACCCTCCCCTACTAAAACGACCAGCACGATCACCATGCGCGCTACACCGCGTCAAGAGCTTGTTAATGCTGCAAGCACCGACCACAAGAAAACCAGTAGCTCTGCGTCGAGTTCGAGTGTCGCCACGCTTAAACGACGAGGCTCGAACGACACGATTCGCACGGTCAAATCGTCTGCTTTGTCGGCGACCTCCGAAGGGTCAAGCAAGGCGCGTCAACCCCTCAAGCCACAGCAAAGCTCTTTACAACAACAACTTCATCAAAGCCCTCTTGCCAGTCCCAAACACGCCCCTGCCCCTCCACTCGGCTCGATCGACAACATCCTGGCGCGCGACATGCCTCGCGGTGCAACTCTCGAGATCGGCATTCCGTGCATTATCTCGTCCAAGCGTAAACGATTCAAGGCTTATGCTAGGTATATCGGCGAGGTCTACGGCGAGAGTGGCCCTTGGGTGGGAGTCGAAGTGCCCATGCCCACAGGGGATGGATCCTGGGGCGACGAGACCCAGCGCCCTGTGGATGATCGTCAATGGAATGACGGTTCATGGGGCGGTATTCGCTACTTCGAAATCGGTGGTGCTGGTGGAGTCGGCGGCGGTGGCTCAGAGTGGGAGTACGGTGGCGGAGGAGGGGGTGGCGAGGATCGTGCGGCGCGTAGGAGACGGATTGACGGAGGCAGTGTTGGCGGTGCTGTGTGGGGACTCAGGGAAGGAAAGGGGAGTACAGGTTTGAAGCGGGAAGGGGATCAGTTGAGCATCGCGTCGGATCGTATGAAGCGGATACGCAGCGTCAGCCCCGCAGCGTCAGATGTCTCGGGCACGGAATCGCGCGGACTGTTCGTGCGCCCTCAGCAAGTCTTGTACGTTGTGGACGCGGTGGGATCTGATCTGTGAGGTGTTCCTTTGTTGAGTTTTGGATTTTTCTCTTCTCTTTCATTCCCCTCTTCTCTTGTTCGGAATCCATGTCCTTGGGTGCTTTCTCTGTGTTATAGACTTCTGCAATTCCCTATGTTTTGTTTGTTCTGTCACTTTTATGAATCATGTTCTGTTCTATGTTTTTCATTCACCCATAGGCCGTTTTCGTAGTGAACATCGCTTCTGTTTCCGTTATCCATTTGCATTGTTCATACGTAATATCATTCCCCTCAGTTCTCGTTCCATTGCCATACATTGTCAGCTTTCACTGCAGTAGGTACATTATTAGCGTAATACCTTCACAAGCGTTCAATATTCGACGTTCATTCGGCTTGAATGGAATCTGATTAGGTTCTTGTGATTCTCATCCGCCCGGATTCCTCCTTGACTTGAATGCAGGACTCGCGCTGAAAGAAGATAGATGTTTGGAAGTTTGAAGTCTGAGGAAGATGAATTCGAAATAGCCTTGTACATGGATGAACGTCTCGAGCACCGTTGACCTCAAATGTCGATACCAGGGTGTCTTAACACATCACCTATACACTATCCCCTATGGGCGTCCGTTAGCACATTTATTATTACCGTATATATAGATCACTTCTTAAATAAATATATAGATAACTATGAGATTATGTACCGAAATAGAGTGTGAGTTCACGAATTTTTCATCCCAGATAGATAACTTTTCCGCCACAGATAGATAACTTTTGAATCCAGATATAAAACTTTTGGGTCCAGATAGATAACATTCAGTCCCAGATATATGATAATCAGTTCCTTATACCCAAAATCCAAACCCATATACATATTTTCTAGTTCCAGACATAAAGAACTCGAGTTCACGCGTCCAGATAGAAAGACGTTGCCGGAGCTGCCGCGTCTCTAAATTTAGGCCATCACGGCAGACCCGGCACGCACGTATACGCCCAAGGCGAGCGCCCAGAGGCGAACGTACGTTGGCGAGCAACAAGACGCGCACCTCACCCAGGGCGCACACAAGCACTTGCACTTGCCTGTATGTCCTGTCCCTATCTTTGAGCTCGTAAATGAGTCATGCAATGACTCTTCGGTACCCAGTGTGTATAATAATGAGGGAGGTACTCAGGTGCATGCGTACATCACATTTCAAGTGTTCGCGCATCGAGGTGGCCAGCGTGCTGAGCATGCTCTCAAATGTACGTTCGCCTCTGGGCGCTCGCCTTGGGCGTATACGTGCGTGCCGGGTCTGCCGTGATGGCCTAAATTTAGAGACGCGGCAGCTCCGGCAACGTCTTTCTATCTGGACGCGTGAACTCGAGTTCTTTATGTCTGGAACTAGAAAAGATGTATATGGGTTTGGATTTTGGGTATAAGGAACTGATTATCATATATCTGGGACTGAAAGTTATCTATCTGGACCCAAAAGTTTTATATCTGGATTCAAAAGTTATCTATCTGTGGCGGAAAAGTTATCTATCTGGGATGAAAAATTCGTGAACTCACACTCTATTTCGGTACATAATCTCATAGTTATCTATATATTTATTTAAGAAGTGATCTATATATACGGTAATAATAAATGTGCTAACGGACGCCCATAATCCCCTGGCGAGGAGCTCGAGATGATGTATAAACAGCGTTTGAATCTCGATCAATAAACAATATATATTTACAATAGCAAAAAGATAGAAATGCCATGGCATAGTGTTATCAACGTAGAACCATACTACGAAGAAAAGACTGTAAGAGTACAAATTTCGCAATTAAACACACTCGTTAGCATTCCCGCCTGCCTTGATTTCCATGGTATGGTCATCCATATTGACACTGCGTTCCGAAATTCCAAAGGAAATTGTTGTCAGGTTGCCGGTGGGGACTTTGCCAGACTTGAACTGAATTGGGTCGATATCAGTAATTGGCTTCAAATCAGCAGGTATGGTCTCTGATCCGATGGTGCGCAGCACACGACGAGCATCCAGGCTAATTCATAAAGGTCACTAAGAACATGATCGCCCAACAGATGCTTCTTGCTTACTTCGCGAGGAATGATACCGTGTACACTATTTCATCTCAATCAGTTCCCGAATTGTAAGCTATTGTACTGTGTTACTTTACCTGCTCCCAATGGCTGGCTAAGGAATATATCAGAGAACTTGAAGCCAAGGGCAAGCAACTGATAGTACGTGAATATTCGCAAAATTTGGAGACTCAAAGTATGAGAGTCAATTTACCGTGATAAGCACTATAATTGCGAGAATGCTACAAAAACGGGTATATGGTGAGTCGATCGTTGACAGATATTAAATAATTAAAGAAACCTGGTGAGAAGTCCCATACTCATGATATACACAATGAGGATGTTGATGATGCGGTTAGTTCTTTGCTTTTGTGAGCACCAGCCAGCAAACGAAAATGACACCTTCACCCACCCTGATATCCCAGT
>MU155253.1:76889-94680 GCA_015484465.1 Pholiota conissans
CAGACTTCGAATGTTCAATATCAGCCCCAATCAACTTCGATGATGATAGATTCCAAGTTTCAAGAAGACAATGAACACTTCTATCACCCTCTGCTGGCTAAAATTTGCCCACTGCGTATAAAATAGATTGTACAGTAAGTATGTCGGATCCAACGGAGGTCCGTGAAGAAAATGATACTTACCCTTTCCCATTTCCGCGCTTCGAAGCTAATACTGCACAATAAATACGAGTTAAATCAGAAAATTGTATTGCTAAATTCATAGTTGCTTCTTCAATATATGTCCGAATTACTCCTGCTGGCATTGTTTTGCACACCAAGCCGACTAACAACTAATTGCAAGTAATGACCCTTACAAATAACAATCTATCCTTTACGCGTGTCCTCGGTACCCCTGCTTTGATTCACCTATAAATAGAAAATTTATCCCCACGTTAATCATGATACATGTGGTTCGGTGCTCTATACTTATTACTTGCAATAAAAAGATACTGTCCCTTGATGTAGGACGGCAGTCGTAACGGATAACGGGAGGGCTGTTGCATTGCCTTTGCAGTGAACGTCGCTTCTGTCCCGTTATCCATTTGCATTGTTCATGCGTAATGTCTTTCCCCTCGGCTCTCGTTCCATCGCCATACATCGTCATCTTTCACTTTCTTCAGTAGGTACATTAGTAGCATGATACCTTCACAATATTTCAATATTCAACGTTCAATCAACTTGAATGGAGTCTGATTAGGTCCTTGCAAGTCTCATCCGCTCGGATTCCTCCCTGACTTGAATACAGACTCGCGCTGAAAGAAGAGAGATGTCCGGAAGTTTGAAGTCAGAGGAAGATGAAACAGCCTTGTACATGGATGAACGTCTCGAGCACCGTTGACCTCAAATATCGATACCAGGGTGTCTTAACACATCACCTATACACTATCCCCTGGCGAGGAGCTCGAGATTATGTATAAACAGTGTTTGAATCTCGATCAATAAACAATATATATTTACAATAGCAAAAAGATAGAAATTCCATGGCATAGTGCTATCAATGTAGAACCATACTACGAAGAAAATACTAAGAGCACAAATTTTGTAATTAAACACACTTGTTAGCATTCCCGCCTGCCTTGATTTCCATGGTATGGTCATCCATATTGACACTGCGTTCCGAAATTCCAAAGGAAATTGTTGTCAGGTTGCCAGTGGGGACTTTGCCAGACTTGAACTGAATTGGGTCGATATCAGTAATTGGCTTCAAATCAGCAGGTACGGTCTCTGATCCGATGGTGCGCAGCACACGACGAGCATCCAGGCTAATTCATAAAGGTCAGTAAGAACATGGTCGCCCAACAGATGCTTCGTGCTTACTTCGCGAGGAATGATACCGTGTACACTATTTCATCTCAATCAGTTCCCGTATTGTAGGCCAGTGCACTGCGTTACTTTACCTGCTCCCAATGGCTGGCTAAGAAATATATGAGAGAAATTGAAGCCAAGGGCAATCAACTGACGGTACATGAATATTCGCAAAATTTGGAAAATCAAAAGTATGCGAGTCAATTTACCGTGGTAAGCTCTATAATTGCGAAGATGCTATAAAAATGGGGGTATGGTGAGGCGATCGTTGACATCAAGATATTGAATAATTAAAGAAACCTGGTGAGAAGTCCTGTACTCAGGATATATACAATGAGGATGTTGATGATGCGGTTAGTTCTTTGCTTTTGTGAGCACCAGCCAGCAAACGAAAATGACACCTTCACCCACCCTGATATCCCAGTTCGTTGGCGCTGAAGATAAATAATTTGTACAATAGTAATGAGGATATCGCAGGCAGCAGAAGCTCCCAGCCAAGTTGCGCAAACCCACTATGATCATCCCCAAAGTGAGCGAAGAATGATTTGTACCATGTACATCTGTCAGCTTACCGTGTCTGAAGCAAAACGACTGAATTCAACGAGGATAAAGCCTACAGACATAGTGGCTAATCCAAAGCCGACTCCAAGTATAGACAAAGCGACCTATTATTTTCTGTTAGATATTGTATATTGCCTCTCGTGCATTAGTAATAGTATTCTTACAATCACTGCTGAGATTGCGTAACTTCTGGTTACTGCGGACGAAATATGTGAATTTCATTTCCTGTTTATAGATTAATGGAAACACACAGATAAAGATGCGCCACGCATAGTATATCTGCACGCTGCAAGCTGTGATAGCCTATATACCAATAATAAGATATTCTGACCATGGAAAGTAATATTTCATTAATCATTACCGCAGTGCTTATGTATAAAAACCATGTCCTACTAAGAATCAGATTGTTTTCAATTTTGAAGTGCAAACACTGACCATACCCCAACTGCGAGGTTTTCTCCATTTCCGAAAGATGAGACCAGGTAGTGGTATATCATGTAAGTGACATCAAAACTAATGTGTATCTACGAAAGTCAGATATACATGTGGCTTTTGTTTTTAGTTTGCTTACGCATTGAATATCTGCAATAATCTGGCATCTCATTTTCAATAGACGGAAGATGTGAGATAAGAATTTCATACAATGTCCAAGCCACCTAAAACGATTACATTAGGAAGTTCAGGGAGACACAATGAGATGAAAATTCCGACTCATACCAGCGATTTTATGATTCGTCCATCACCAGGAAAGTTGTTATAGTACTGATAAGACATCATACATATTATGCCTACAAGCCTACGATCGATATTCAGTTATGTTGCATGTCAAGATGGCGTCCCAGTATATCAGTATTCGACATACCATGCATTCACAATGATGCCCAATAATGCTGCACCATAAACCTCGTGTAGAGCATCGGTCATCATATAAGAGATAGTGTACTATTACAAATTGGGATTCGCAGCTGAATTGTGCAAGTCGATTGCCGGTTGATATATATATGATCTTTGTGAACGTGGTTATTTTTAGCGACAGACTGTCATGCCCATTGTTCAGACTTCGAATGTTCAATATCAGCCCCAATCAACTTCGATGATGATAGATTCCAAGTTTCAAGAAGACAATGAACACTTCTATCACCCTCTGCTACAGTAGCTAGAATTTGCCCACCGCGTATAAAATAGATTGTACAGTAAGTATGTCGGATCTAAGGGAGCTCCGAAAAGATCTTCCCTTTCCCGCGCAGAAGCTTCGAAGCTAATACCGCACAATAAATACGAGTTAAATCAGAAAATTGTATTGCTAAATTCATAGTTGCTTCTTCAATATATGTCCGAAATACTCCTGCTGGCATTGTTTCGCACACCGAGCCGACTAAGTAACAACTAATTGCAAGTAATGACCCACACAAATAACAATCTATCCTTTACGCGTGTCCTCGCTACTCCTTCTGTGAGCTTTGATTCTATGCTGGGCCAAGTGCCGAAAAATGAAAATTGTATATATATGTGACAAAGTGTATATACATATATGATTTTTTTGATATACATGTAACACTTTGGTAGCATCATTAACGTGGTATAGGGATAGTATGTGTGAGTTCTGCGCGCAAGGTCAAAATAGTAGGAAACCTACACGGTTGAAATCTCCTTGCTCGTAGATTCCTAACGGTACCTATATCATGCCTTATGTGTACGTGCCTCCCGTCCTACGAGGGCAAAGGCGAGACCGGCTTACCGGGCCGACTTAAAGTTGCCCGCGCGCGCGAACAGACTTTTTCTGTTCGCGCGCGCAGAACTCACACATACTATCCCTAGACCACGTTAATGATGCTACCAAAGTGTTACATGTATATCAAAAAAATCATATATGTATATACACTTTGTCACATATATATACAATTTTCATTTTTCGGCACTTGGCCCAGCATATTGATTCGCCTATAAATAGAAAATTTATCCCCACGTTAATCATGATACACGTGGTTCGGTACTCTACACTTGCAAGAAAAAGATGGATGGACGCCATCCATCACATATTCACACACAGGCGTTCAAGCATCCACGTATAAATGTGATCTGATTAGCAATAATTGGCATAGCCCCGCTCTGAATCCTCGGATTGGTTGTAGGATTGAGGAGTGTAGCGCTACTATTGATACGCAGTTAAATTGTAATATTCGGTGAAGATAAGTTGACGAAGATTGAATTTATTACATTACAATCACCTTCCTCTGTAGGCCTGCTATATGTGCATCAAAATTAGTGTTGCCAAAGTTCAGTTCAGAACTGTTTCAAAGAACCGGAACCGACAGAACCGAACTGAAGTTCAGTCCAGTCCAGTCCTGGTTCGGGCACTTTAACTGTTGGTTCGGTTCCTGGTTCTTAATATCGTAGTATTTGTAGAGCCGAGTTCGAACTGATTTAAACCGAAATTTATACACCAAATTTATTGGGTGAGAATTGAGTGAGATAGCAGCGAAAACAGTAGATGTCCACTTTTGGAAGTGTCAGGTGACTTATCATCATTGAACATCTTACATGACATCAGCGCCTCAACGCCTCTGTTGATACACTCACTGTGCGAAATCTGATTCACTCTTAATCGCTTTTCGCACATTGAGTTTCTTCCCTGCACCTTACCGCATCCTCGTCATCTCAACATTACACGCAAGCAACACATTTCGAAGGATTTTGGAGAAGGGATGGACAAAACATTGCGTCAACAATGTTCTGCTTGGTTTAGGTGCGTCTGTTATAGTTTCAGTTTTATTTTACATACTCATAAACAGCGCAGGAGGCGAGCTGTAGTGTGATTGCGGCTACAGTTCGATGTGTCGCCAACGAGTCCACAAACCCCACAGCGAGGACAACGCCCGTGGATGCTGGACGGCATCAATGCCAGCAGGCAAGAACGACAGTGTCGATGCCAGCGGGCATGGACGACGCCGACGCCAGCGCCACGCCACCCCTGCATGCAATATCCACACCCGGACACCGCTCGTTCTCGACAACGCAACCCATGTGTTTGAAACGAGTGATGCTGAATCACAGCGAAAGGTGCCTTCGGTGGACTTGGAAAATGGTGGGTGCGATACGATGGCAGATATCGCATAGGCGGGCAGTGTCAGGTGTTGGGTACACCGAGGGTAATACTCCGTGATACCGATTGGCTATCGTAGCTTCTGCCCGTTGGTAGATTGCACCCCGCCGTCGCGGATTTTGCCGCCCGACACGTCGGGAACCGTCGCCGCTTGTTTTCGATAGCCAATATATTGTTTTCCTCTCTCCTCTGCATACACGTGTCAGATCCCAACAACCCTGCTCTCAACCCTGACGGAACGCTGAAAGATGCATCCAAACTTCAGTTCTTCCATTCACCAGGTCATGAGTGCCGAGGTATCCCCCTCCCGCCTGTCCCAAAAGAAAACACTGGCAACATTTCGTACTACGACGAAATTCCAACGAGAATTGGTCTGAAGGATCCGTGAGATGAAAGCTGACAATGTATGGCAATGGAACGAGAACTAAGGGGAATGATATTACGTATGAAAAAGGCAAAGAGCCTGCTCTATCTATGGCTGGGAAGAGGGTACCTAAGGCTTCTGAGAAATCTCAGGCCCTCGCAGCAAGTCGGGGTGCAACATCGAGGGAGCGCCATTTCTTTTCGAAAAAATTTGAAGGTGAGTTCTATTCAAAGGCTATATATCCATATGCTAACACATGCTCTAGCTGGACCATCTACATCTAAATCAGGACCTTCCAAACGTCCAGCAAAAAAATCAAACCCTCGCTGCCATCGCCAACGCAGGCGCCGCCTCCTCATCCGCCTTCACCCTCGCCATCCAATTCTCATGCATGAAAGCGTCCGACTTTAACCATTGCAGAACCTCGGGCTAGTGCAGCTGTAAACATTCTTGCGAATCCCCAGCCACATGTACACTTGAGGCTCTCCAACTCGCGTATATGGTCAAAATCTCCAATAGCTAGATTCACAAAAACATGTTGTTACTTCTCAAACAAAGTGAAAGTACAGAGACTCTTATCACTTTCCTCCGATTGAATCAAAATGCAATGTTATTCGCAAACCATTTGACAAGGTGGAAATAACGACTGAAGAAGGAAAAGAAAAAAAAAGGGTTAGCGTCAATATATTACACCCACATGATTGAACGGATTACAAAAGGGAACGAGATGGAAAGAAAGAAAGAATCGAAAAGGATGAACACCACAAAAAGGAAAGCAAAAACAAGATAAAAACGCACGTTTTCTCCTCCGTATCCAGCCACCGTTCTCTAAACCGTAGTTCTCCGCTCCGAAATGCAGTGTCTAGAGCCTCCGCCTCTGGAATAGGCGAGATTCCTCCAAGCGCGGAAGAATATTAGCAGGGGAAGAGCTTCCTACGCACAGGTTGACGATCGTTGAATACTTGTAGAAGAGCACTGGGAAGGCGGGGGGCGTATGCTAGCGAGTCGGAACCCCTGACTGAATGAGTAAGGATAAAGCGGCAAAAACGAATAGAGGTAGAAAAAAGACATATCCATCCAAAGCCAAGCGTGCAAATCCAACTACGCCTAGTCTCCGTCAACTCGTTATATGCCCACCAACACCTACTAATCCTCGAGCAGTCGCCCTTCGCCGTGGTGTCTGATATGAACGATGAAATAGTATCCACGGCATCTACATGGAAGACTTGCCCGTCTGCCGTATACGCCAGAGTGCAAATCACCTGGAGTCGCTGCGATTGTGACAGGAGCGAGGACGTGGTCGATATCTGTCTTTTGGCTTTGGGGTGAGGTATGATGAGAATGTGTCGATTTGGTGCAGTTCGCCCGAGAGGCCTGCTGAACCTTGGAATGGAAACTCGAAATGTCAAGAGGGTGGAAGAATGAAGCGAAAACTTAGGCGTACCGTCGAAATGTTTGACCGCCTTGTCGTCCTCCTTCAACGGCCCTGTCCTAAGCGCATGCACACAACCACGAAGGCTCCAATCCCGTTTCTTCCGGGACAGCTCTGGGAATGACAGGGATTAACGGACACAGTGCGGTCTTTGCCTTCTATTTTGGCACCGCTGGGTGGTATTCGACATCGGGTTTGGGTGGGAAGGAGAAGAGATGTTGAAGTTCAACATTCAATGTTCAGGCCGGAATGGGAATTGAAGGACTCAACGATGCGAGTAACGAGGGTGACGGACATGGCTGGAGCCTAGGAGGTAGGTGACGCCGAGATTGATTTGAGCTTGGTGATCCTTCCACGCACCCGCCTTGTTACTGAGAGGAAAAAAGCAGGTTATCCTGCGATTATCAACATCGGCGCAGACTTCAACAAATGGGGCAGTAACGATGAGAAGGAGGAAGAGGAAGAGGTGCAGAATAAGAGTGCAGAAGATAGCTGAGCAGCCCGTCATGGATCATGGTACATGTAGTCTTGCGAATTGAGTAAGCTGGATATATCGTCGATTGGGAAACATGAGATGCCGTTGGAAAAGAGCGCAGGATTAATGCATGTGGTGATACGCAACAATGAGGAGGTCTGGTGAGGTTCATTTGAGGGAGATGGGGTACGACCAACGAGGGCGACATCGAGGCCTAGGGAGAGAGCAGATTGGGCGGGGTCGTCGTCGTCGTCGTCGTTGTAGGATAAGGCGGTGGTCGAGTCGGCCGATCGGACAGCGAAGTAACGATTCTGGAAACTGGGCGGTGCGCGTGCGTACACGATGGCTGAGGCAGTCTCAGCAACGCCCAACGGATTTTGAGAGAAAACACACCTTTATGGCCCCAGACCTCGTCGTAAACGTGGCGGTCGTCATCGTCCTCGCCGACGAGCTCCCAGACAACATCGGGAAATCGATCCTTCGCGTGATGGAAAAGGGACTCGAGGTGCTCTTGCCATGCGACCGTCGAGTTTTTCGTCGCCTCCTGGAGACTGGGAGGCGCAAGCACAACTTGCGCCACCGCCCTCACTTCTGGCTGACCCATACGTTCTCGCGCTTCCGTAAACACCTTTGTCAGCTTCAATCGGGAGCGAGCTGGAAATGGCTGAAAAAAATGTTCGTACCAATGAGGGCAAAAATAAAAATTTAACAATGCAAGTTTTCGTACAAAAAATTCAAGGTTGATGCAGCAAGTTTGAGGTAAGGTCGAAACATTGAAGGGCGGTCTACTAGACTTTGTCGGATGAGGTCATGCCAGGAGCCCTACCCGAGTACATTTTGCGGATATCAAATCTGAAAATGATAGCGCATAATGCGCATACAACAACCAAGTTGTAGTTGAGCTAATCATAGATATAAAATTGCAATGGGGGTGATATGGGATAGGAGATGGCATGGTGGGTGGGGAGGAGGAAGCAATGAAAACTGCCAGGAAGGAAACATTGGAGTATTTACATAACGAGCGACGGCGCGGTGAGTGCATAGGGAAGGTGGTGAGCAATACACATTAGCGTCTCCGCACCGCAGGAACTGCAAATATGGCAGTCCCGTTGTATGCATAGACGGCGCAGCGTGACTTTGTATGCATATGGGTAACGGTGTCGCGCTGTGATGCGGCAGTTGTGTCATTGTCGTCGTCGTCGCGTCCATTGTGGAGGGAAAGAATAGGGTGCAGACCGAGCACGGCAGACAGAGGACGGTCAAGCCTCCCGCAACGCTGCGCAGCATTGTCGTGGAGAAGAGAGGGCGAAGCCCTCCCGCCGCATCGTCGTGTCGTGACCTGGAGGAGGTGACTGATCCATTGTCGTGGTTGTGAAGGGTGACCAGTGAGGGCGGGGCGAGACAGCGAGGCGGACATAAACAGAGGGAGTGGAAAGCCCCAGATGCGGCATATGCACACTGTAAGGAGATGAAAAAGTCAGCATAGGACTTGGGGTAGAGCGAACGACACACCTAGTGGCTCTCCCACTTCTTGGGTCTGCCCTTGGAATTCTCCTCCTACGTTCCATCGTCGCGTGTGAGCGTGTTTGCAAGGTAAGGGGCAAGACGGGGATGGTGGTGGTAAAAGTGCAAGCAATGGACCGCGCGGCTACCAATGTTGGCGATTTCGGCAAATGCCGGAACCAACGCCCGAGCTCGATTTCTCTGAGAAGACCGGTTCAGACCGGTTTTGAGCTTGAATATCGGGAAGTCCGTGGTCTGTGGTCCTTTTTTTCCCGGTTTTTTTCCGGTCTTGTAACCGGACCTTCAAACACTATACGTACCATGCATTTACAATGATTTTTAGTAAGGCGACACCATAAACCTTGTGTAGAGCATCGTTCATTGTGGAGAATATGTCGAATGTAGACTGTGGGCTGATAGTTTGTAGGTGAATGACTTATACGCAATGTCGATGACTTGCGCCTCTACAGAATAGAGTCACATACTTCGTATTTTGGCTGCAGGCACTCGTTGTATAATATCAACCATTGATTGTTAAATGCGCAACAAATTTGCTGACTAGGACTTCTGATTGTGATGCATCGTCAATAGATTATGAGCATTTCGGAGGCAACGGAGCTCCAACAAGAGCCAGTGCTACTTCAGAAGCTCGCACAAACGAATGAGAAATAGCTTCAAGTTCTAGAAGGTAACTCAGAACTTAGTGCTTCACTGGCTTTACACGTCTCTGCCCACATTCTTATCTCAAGCAATACCGACTCGGAGCGTCAATAGTTAAACGCTCGAATCGGTCTGAATATGTATTCATGAGAAAATACATAGGGCTTCCGCATCCCATTTTCTTTGCGAAGCAACATGGAAATGGGCAAAGAATCAGATGATTGGTTCCATCGTAGCTCTATTTACAACTCAATGACTTCTGAATGTATTGCGGTGTTTCGC
Organism: Pholiota conissans; assembly: GCA_015484465.1. NCBI lineage: Eukaryota > Fungi > Basidiomycota > Agaricomycetes > Agaricales > Strophariaceae > Pholiota > Pholiota conissans. The sequence goes on from MU155253.1 coordinate 86,616, forward strand.
ATCATTCACGACATAATTTTAGCTCGTAAAGTGCTGTGATGTTGCTGAGTTGAAGCGCTCTTAACGTGGGAAATGTGAATGTTATTAAAATTAGAATCATCTATAGGATTCAGAGCGCCCGAGTGCTGTGGGGTGGTAGAAAAGAAGTTAAAATGGCGTGCTAATGGCTCAGAATACCGTTACGCTGGGGAAAAAGGTGGTGTATATAGATAGCAAATTTAGCCCCATGACAAGAGATTGGTCTTTGTTAGACTAAGATCAATTATTGATAAGCGTTTACATGTACAAGTGATACAATAGAGAAAACAGAATGTATACAAAAGGTGCAATTGTCATTCTGACTTACAGTATATCAGACCCCCTAATGTCTAGCGCTTCACAGACCACGCCTTTATTAAAGTCCGCAGCGCCCGAGAATGTACAGAGTAAATCTCAGTTTGCACTATACTTTGAGCTTCATCGTCTCCACAAATTTCCCGTTGGATCAATTCTAATTTTCTGGCCCTGTGGTGAGTAAAAGCGTCCTGTAGCTCTCTTGCTCCGGAACTGATGTATAGTTGTCTTTAGCTTGGGCACTTACCATGGCCGCCTATCGAACTAAAATGCCCCTTGCTCAATACGGCTGGTATCTTGTTCTATTCGCTGTGTTGAGCACTCTTGTACACAGCGCCGCTTGTGTTATAAACGATATATGTGATCGTGAACTGGATAAACAAGGTTAGTCCTCCAATTTGTATCAAGGCTGACGATCTATTTCTCAAGTCTTATTCTTAGTCGGTACGCATTGTGCTCTGCTGTATATAAATTAGCTCTGACTCTGTTGGAAGCTTAGAGAGAACAAAGAATAGACCCCTTTCATCGGGCGCTATTTCAGTGGGAGGTGCAGTCGTATGCCTTTTTGTGGAATGCGCAATCTGCATCGGCGTGCTTGCATCCACTAAAGATCTGTTCATGTGAGTTAGCTTATAATATTTTGAGGGAATTTTGAATTCGATATAAGCCAACCACTAGATTTTGTGTCGGGCTCTTCGGAATTTTTCCTCTTCATGGACTGTATCCGCTCATGAAGCGCTTCACCTATTGGCCCCAAGCATGGTTAGGTACGTCATACGATATTTTCTGATGATCCCTCGTTGAAGATCTATGTAAGGTTTAGCATTGAATTGGGGATACATTCTCGTCTGGCTGAAGATTACGGTGTCCCCATAGTATTCTTCGTCGGAGCAATCTGGTACTCAATTACGTCGTAACCATTGCCATCTCCTGTCTAACTGGTGTTCTAGTTGGACAATTATCTACGATACTATCTACGGCTGCCTAGTAAGTATGATGTGTCGCCGTGGTTCTGACTTACGTTTTTACAGGACAGAGTGGATGACGTTAAAGCAGGAATCAAGTCAACTTCTTTACTCTTCGGTAAGTATGTTCGCCAGATTCTAGGTATATTTGCCACCGGATTTGTTGCTGCAATTGCTGTGGCTGGATTCTTGAACATGCAAAGCGCCGCCTATTACTTGGTTTCCGTTGGGGGAACTGCTTTGCATCTCGCATGGCAGCTTATCACTTTGCGGGATAACGACCCTGAAGACTGCTTGAGGAAGTTTCAAGTGAGTAGTCACTACCAGACATTAAACATATCCCTTGCTTTACCCATAAAGTCCAATGGCAACCTTGGTTACATCGTTATGGCAGGAATGTTGATCGATTACCTTCAAATCATGTATTGAAAGCCATCGAAATCTGGCAGGGAATGGCATTCGTTTCTATAGCAAGTTAAACAGATCCATGTAACAGGGATGATAGAACAAGGCTCACGTATGGAATTGAAAACGCATCTAATACCTTCATCCAAAGCTTTAAGTTGGCCTGATAGAATTCACAGCGTCAATCAGGTAGCGCTCTGGAATCCATTTCCTAGGTTCGAGGATCACAAAAATGATATTTTTATTGTGTTGCTGCATTCACATGTTGTCTGAACACCGTTGATGACTACCGAGCATAAAAGCAAGTATTGGGCTTATGCGAGTAGATACTCGACCTTCTGCATTGAGCCAGCAACTACTTATTCCAAGCAACATGTCGTAATGGTAGCTGGAAAGCCAAGAACAATTCTAGACATAAAATATTCATGGTTGATTTTCCGAGAATACGGAATCGAGATGCAAATAAATTCCAGAGCAGAGTAAGCGCCATTGATGGAGCAGTAACTTCGAGATAAAGGGTTTATTTACAGCGCGTGAATGAGATCCAGAGAAAGCCTCGGTTGACTAGATCAGCAGGCGCTAGGGATGGTCCATCGGAAACATGGAGTACTGCAGGGACGGATTCAATCAGTGACTTGAGCGGAAGTGCAGGTTTAGCATTGAGCTTGAGCAGAAGAAGAGAGGAGGTGATAACATCGAGAAAAAGAGCGTAAGAGTAATGTAAATTAAGAAGAGAGCTATGTACTTTAGAAATAAAGATAAAATTAATGTATATGAATCGAGAAAGGAAGTCGTCGGATGGAGGAAGACGTAGTCAATGGAGGAGTTGAATGGAGGACGAGCAGCGAACAAGGCTATTGTTTTGGGTGGCAATGATTTCTTCGTCTTCAGGAGGGTGGAAGAGCAAAATACTGGTAAGTTGGAATACAGCGAGTGAATGGAAGTTGGTGATCGCAGCGGCGTTCATGTACAAATAATATTGAAGTAGAATGGGTGCAGAGCCGTTTCCTCGGCGCGCATATGAAGGCGACATATGCTCGTCAGCGCAGTCACATCCACAACACAACCGAACACCACGCTCCGATAGCGGGACCGAAATGTTGATGCACCAAGGAAGGGTGATGCGGTGGCGACATCATGTCATCAGATAATGCCTCCACCGGAAAGGGAGGATCATCGACCAACTCGTCAGTAGATCAGTGATACGTTATCCGCAATAATGTCGCTCGTAGAGGCCGAATTCGAAAGCAAGTGCGCATCCCGAAACCTGTGTAGCGCAATTGAGACATCAAACGCGTCCAAGTTTGCTAGAAGAGAACCACGATGAAGAAAAGTTATAGCCGTTCAAAACAAAGAGTCGTTCGCCACCACCTGTCCACCGTACCCGCGCACGGCATGGCTGCGAAGACCGCCACGATGACGATGCTGAGAGCGTTCCCCACCGAAGACGGGGATAGCAAAGAGCCGAGGGATTGTTGACGTCTGTTCGCTGATAGTAGTGGTAGAGTAGTCATGTTGACAGAGAATGAGTTGGAGGACTACAGTAAGATAGAAAGAATATTAGGACGTGTTCGCGTGAATATATGACCGGAGAACTCACAGAGATTGGCTCTGCACCTACATTCGATGCGATGCCAGAGGTATCTTCGACTATGGCGGGGAACTTGGTGACACCCTCTACAATCTCCCTGGAAATGTCTTCAACCGAATCCGTGACAATTTCCCCGACATCTTCAACGACAACCTCGATGCTGGACTCGGTGTCAGAGCCGTGGACGATGGTCTCCTCCACCACGAGAGGAGACTCGTCTCGACAATGGTATTCCAGTTGAGGCTCGTACACAAGCTCGTTGTATTCATCATCGTCAATATCGTCGCTGGAGACGAGATCGACGGGTACTTGGTTGAGAGGGAACTTGGGTAGAGATCGTTCGTGGTCGAGGGTTTCCACTAAGAGAGTTTTTAGGTACAGAGACAACTTCACTCAAAATGATGGCATACATGTTCAGCATTCCATTCCGTGATGGTCAGACTAAATGACGAACAATGCCGAGAAGGAAAGCGATGAGCGCATAGCAGACGAAGGAGAGCCAACTGCTTGTCCTTGATAAGAGCTAGTTGCTTTTCCTTGTCGTCCATGATCGTGATGAGGTCCGTAGACTGATAGTAGATTACTGAAGAAGTAGATGACAAGACCGAAACATTCGAGCTGTTTCCGAGGACAACAGCACCGACCACGTCGCGAATTTAGCTGGTTGAATCGTTCTGTATCCCGAAAATGCCTTCGACCAATCCTCGAATATCCTCGCTGATATCCCTCGCGTTTTGGGGTTTCCGTCACAATCCTGGTATGTCTCTCGATTGTGACCTAAGAAAGAGATTAAGTACCATACATAGATCATTTCAACCAAAAAGACAACATACTTGTTCAGCCCTCCACTTCTTGATGGTCACAATTAAATACCGAGTGATTACAAGCAGACGACGAAAAGAAGTATATCATGAGATACTTGGTCCGTCTCGTACAGAACAGCAGCCGATGATGCCAGAACCGAGTGTGATGACTTGCCCTATCTCAACCCGAGGAAATAACAAGGTAACATAAGAGTCGTCGTTGCCTTGCTTGAAGGTCCGTAGAGCGATAGACTGATAGTGGAATATTGAAGAAGTGTATGGGGAGACCGTAACGTGCGATGTGTTTCTGATGATGACAGCATTGGCAATATCATGAATATGGTCGAATGAATCATTCCAGATCCTAAACACGCCTTCGAATGATCGCCCAATATCCTGATCGTTTTTTATTACTTTCCCAGCTTGAATATGCAATAAACCCAGAGCTTGAGAGCGTTCACAACGGCGGTGGCCACAATAAGAGCACGCCAATCCAATTCATATGGCTTCCTGCGCCTGCACCCACCAGCAGAACCAGTGTACGGAGGGCGGATCCAGATACGGAGTGAGCTTGCTACGTTTATTGGAGAAGTGTTCAATTTTCTGATATGAAACGGGATTAGGTTAGACGCTCGTGGTATGAAGGCGAAAAGGAGTCACAGGGGACTATATCTGCGCTTTATTTTCATTAGTTTGGCCATCGTATCATTCACCTAGTGCAAGTGCTAACACGATCGTTTACTCACTGACATACTGGTATGAGCAATTCTTTCTCACCGCCGGAATCAAAGAACATCGCGAACGATTTTGAATGACTCCGATTTTGAGGAGGTCGCGCAGGTAGAGGAGGCGCCCAGCAAGTTTGAGGATGAATACACCTCATTTAATGTGTTCCTGCATTTATTTTAACATTGGCAGAGAAATGGCTAAGAAACTGAACGGCACATCTTGATATTCATTTGAGCCAAGTATGGCATTTTCGTAGCCTAACTGCTTCGGCAAAGTAAAGCCGACGTGGCAGGCGAATGAAAAGGCCCCATATGGGCCTTGTTTCAACTTGTCGAGATGTATGAAATGCGGAGAGGAGAATTGGCCCTGGGCCGGGAGCTTGACGAAAGACCACAATTTAAAGGAGCGAGGAGATGCAAGAAAAAGACAAGAAGTCAAGCTTACCGCCTCCTGTTGACGTGGCTGTTCTTAGATAATCATGATAAGATAAAGGCCATCAAATATCATCAATTCATCAGGCGTTGCATGGCCTTCATCCTTACCCAAGGCCATCCACGATTAGCTCCTACATATTACTGTGATGATAAAGCTAGGCTTTTGATAGAGTTGGACAGACCCACTACATATTCGATACTCAAAGCAAGCTAAATTCGTGATAAATATGGCAGCTACATATAACTTTGAGGCTCTCCAGAACGCGTGTACGGAGAGAATTTCCAATAGCTACAGTTTCGAAGCTGTGCTGTTATTTTCCAAACTAGCAAAGAGCACTTTTTTATACGTACCTCCGATTGAACCAAAATGCAATGTTATTTGCAAACCATTTGACAGGCGCAGGCGCAGGAGGCTACAGCCGTACGTTATACATAAAAGATAATGCGAGCCTGAGATAATAGTTCTCACCCATTCTGGCGCGTCGAGCCTGTCGTGAGCTGTTAATGCAAATGGGAATAGAGTAAAGAAATTCCCGAGTCCTTTGATGTGCTCTTCATGCGCTTGAATTTGAGAGATTGTAAGGCTGTACCGCATTACAAAATCAAAATTTTATGCACCTTTTGCTGTGGCAATGAGCTCCTCGTTTGTAAACACACTCAACTTCTCCGGGGTAATTGTAGTAATCTGTCAGTCCCAGTAATTAATGAATCGATTCCATATATTTTCTGTAAGAGACTGACTGACCTCATCCCTAAGATGCTCGACCATCGGGTCCCCGAATGCTTTGATAGCTTTCCTCGTTCGTTCTCCGTCATACTCTGCCAATCCGCTATTTACTTGGGTCATATACTCCTCAAACTCGTGCATGGGAACTTGGAAAGCTCCGTGTTGTTCGATATTGTGCCCCATGTCAAGTTTAGTTTGAAAGCGTGGGAATACGACTGCTTCTTCACCATGGTGGTGTGAATGGACAAACTGGAGACAGGAGAGCGCATATCCGGAGTAAGCGCCGATGTCTTCAGGTTTTACCAGGAGTGCATTCTTGTACAGTGAGTTTACCCCACGGATAATTAAGTTGTGAGCGAGAGACATGTCGAGGTATAGCCAGTCGGCCAATTTTCCATCATCGAGGTTGAACCGCACGGGGGCGTTCGGGATGGGGAGCAAAGCATAGAGGTCCTGCGAGTCGTTTTCAGTAGCCATGACGGTTACGAGCAAACGGTTGTTACAGCCTCCGTAAGATCGATATACACTTGCTTATATGACTCTTTATGGATATCAATGTCAAGCAGCGATCGCATTCAGCCCATTCAGATCACTGGCTAATGTGCTGTACAGATAACCAGCCATTCAAGCTCCGAGTAAGGTCACGGAGACTTTTCTGCTGTGAAAAAGTCCCTGATTGCATCATTCGTTCAGTCTTGCTTTTAATAATATGCAAAATGTATCAGTCCAACTTTCATCGACGCCCGTCCAACATAGCGCTCGAGGTATTTATTAATAGAATATGTTTAGAGTTAAAAATAAGTTTCCGTCGGCGGGATCGAATAAGTAGCACGTATTTGCCCAGCCTTGCTCAGGTCACCCACCGATTAGAATAAAGAGTCGTTCACACCTTTTCCACTGGTGTACTCTCGTGCATTCCGACTGGAAAATACCGTTCCGATTGGAAAATCCCGCACGGACGTTAAACGTAACTATCAGTGGCTCGCAATGTGGACGTCGATATCAATTGAGATCGCCGCGGAGATCTCGGGGAGGATTCACTTCCCCATTCAAGTGTTCTATTAAGATACGTCACAGTCAGTCGGTCATCGACTGACCGAGGTATCAGACTCCAGTGTATGTACTGCGGCATGGGACCTATTTATAGCCTTGAAGTTCAGGCATCAAATGAAATAGTTAGGCCGAAGCATACGTTTTAATGCCGCTCACGACCATGAGGTGCAGAAGAAATGTATTATGATTGTACAGATTGCCATGCCTCCTCAATCATGTTCTTTCTTTCCAAGCTGCGAGGTGTAATTATGGCATTCACTTGACGCGGTTCACTGAAAGAGTTTGAGATAAATATATTTGCCATTGAAGCAAACCAGAAACGAACATGTTTACCGAATTTCTCCATGTGAGATGCGCATCAACGTCCTCTGGAGACAGATTGGCCGTAGCTATTGGGTCTTTTGGTGTTATATTGAATGCCCATAGCAAATTTACTACTGCGATCCAAATCGAGTCGACGGCTAAGCGTCGCCCGGGGCATATCCTAATAACGAGCATATCAACAATAGGTTCGGAACAAGCCGCCCTACTCTAAAAGGCAATTATTTGTTTGTATGTATATTGTTTTCTCTGCGAAGGCGCCGCAAGCGGCCGGAGCACGTGGGCATGCTCCGAGCCTAATGTTTTTGTTGCTTTGTTTGTTCTTTGGCAAATAAGTTAATATTCTCGCTAGATGTCACCAACTATGGCAAAGATGAGAAATAATATGCAAATACTTTGAAAAGAATCTTGAGACTAAGATAACCTGTGTTCAGGTTTTCTTGTGGGTGCGTGGATTTTCGCGGGCTTGCGAAATTTCGGGAAAATTTGAGCTTTGGAGTGCGCCCGACGGACGGGGCGTATTCGCAAAGGCATCCCGCTTTGGGTCGGGCCGGGTCCGAAACCAGGCGTGCACGCGATCCAAAGATATTCAGCATTCTCAATCCGGATTTCGAAATTGAGCGCTGCGAAGCCCGAGAAAAACCTGAATGTCTGGACGAGTAGATTTGCGGCCTATGTGTGCCGAGAAGCAAACCTGCTAACCC